>JAENPR010001071.1:0-224808 GCA_018135685.1 Themeda triandra | reverse complement strand
TAAGCAATGGAAGGCCACCTTGGTTCACTCTGCAGCAGCAGCTCACATGCACACTTATATGTTGTAACTCGGCTATCATTATGCAGCACCCTATTCTCACTTGCACTGCTATTCCCATCAATACACATCAAGTGCAGCCGGATTCTAATAATCTTATTGCAGATCCCATCTCCAATATGCCTTCAGGATTTCAAATGCAATCGGCAATGCATCATCCATTGGGGCCCAGCCACAACATGCTGTCTCAATCCACAGCAGATCCGAACCATGCTCTACAAAGTCGGAAACAGGAAAGCTCTGCAGGTATGATTTTACCATTGCAACAGGTTGTTAGGATGATCTCAATCCCGAGTTGGGCCCAACGGCCCAACTCGGGCCCCTTTGAACCTTGCGCCCTGATCGGGGGCGCCCAGCCCATCTATTGGCTGGAGGGCCCCTGTCACACTGCGCTATATAAAGAGGTGGGCGCCGGCGGCTCTCAGTACGAGGTTCACCGGGAGCCGCCGCACCCACCGACAACCCTAATCCGATCTAGGAGGGGCGCAGCCAGTGACGGGAAGCTCCTCCGCGCCACCGCCACTGCACTGCGCCGTACACCCTCTTCCCCGACGACGCCTCTCTCTTCTCCCTCGACACGATGGCCGAGGGAAGCAGCGCCGCCGTCGGATCCTCCTCCACCGCTCCTGTCAAGGCCTCTGGTAAAGCCTCTCCCACTTGTCCTCTCTCTTTCTACCTCACTGCCTACTCGATTCCCAAGGTTTATCCCCTCTAGATGTCACTGCTAGTGATCCTACATAGCTAACAATGGTATCAGTGGCCTGTCTAGTATGTGGATCTAGAGTTTGGGGTGCAAAAATTGTTGATCTCTTCGGATCAAGAAAGAAAAAGGACACCGACTTCGAATCGGTACAGAAACCCTAACCCTAACCCTAGAGAATAGATCGGGAAAGGAACAGAAAGGGAAAGGGGAGGTCAACAGGGGCACTCCCACCTGGAGGCTCGACCAACCCTTCACCGTCGCCGGCCGCGCCCCGTGGCCGCGCGAGCGGAAGAGCAGGCCGAGCCAAGGGCTCGGGTCCCGCCGGCGCTTGGGCCACCAACGGCCGCGCGCGGACAGACGAGCAAGTGACCGCGGCTGCGCCGGGGGCCTTGCTGCAAAGGGCACCGACGTGAGCCCCCTCGACGGCTGCGCGCTCACCCACTGGGGAGCGCGCACTCCGGCGACAGGGCTCGTGCCGGCGCCGTCCTCCTCCCAGGCCGCCATGGCCGGCTGCTGCTGCTCTCTTGCGTCGGCCGGAGAGAGTGAAGGGGAAGGGGAGAAGATGGAGGGCGCGCGCGCGCGAGCGTCGGTGAGCGCGCTCCGCGGCGGCGCCGCTCACTCCTCTCCACTCGCTGGCGGCGGCGGCTCTCTGCTGCTGCGCTGCGGCGCTGGAAGACAGAGGAGGAGGAGAAAGAATGGAAGTTAGGGTTTGAGGGGCGGCTGCCAGCCAAGGGTTTTGATGCCCCGAAAATCGCTCCTGGCCGTTCGATGGATTCGCCCTAAGATCAATGGCCTGCAGCAGCCGGACCGGAAGTGGCCCAGGCGGGAGCGAGCGCTGAGCCGAAATCGCGGCCCAGGCCCACGTTAGGGCCTGGTGCCTGATCGGCTCCTCCCGCCTGCGCTCAAGGCCGAAGTGGGCCGGGCCGTTTCTGCAGGCCGGGCTGACCGACAGCGAAACAAAAAAAAAAGAAAAGAGCGCTAACTGGGCCGCGCTGGCGCTGGGCCGCAAGCAGCACGCGCGCGCGCGCACGTCGCGTGGGCCGAGCTGGCGCTAAGCGGGCTGCTAGAAAGCGCGAGCAAGCGCGTGCCGCCTTGGGCAGCGGCTGGTTTTGGGCCAAATTGGCCGTTTAAACGAAGAAAAATGATTTTTTCATGATTTTCAATTTCCGAAACTTGATTTTTGACATATCTAGATGATTTTGAATCATTTTGAGTTCAAATTTCTGTCCAATTTTTGTCCAACGATAATTTTGGATCGAGAGAACGGTAAAGTGCCTTTATGTTTTTACGAAATTGATTATGACAAAGTTAAAGTTTTCACTTTAACGTATTTAAAGTTATTATCGTTTTCATTGTTAAATTCGAACCAACGGGAGAGTTTAATATTTGAAAATGGATAATTTTACGGTTATTATAATGTTGTTATTATTCGACCAACGTTGATTAATAGTAATATTATGATTTTGATTAACAGTTGTTGCCCACATTAATTCTATTTCTGTCCAACGGTGATTTAGAATTATTGCAAAGTAAATTTATTTTATGTTCTCACCTCATATGAATTGTAATTTCAGGTAGTTCCTCCCTGATGTCTGCCTTGAGAGAGATTCCACCACTGAAGGGAGACAACTACATTGAGTGGAAGAGGAAGATTGACTTCACTTTCACCATAGCTAAGGTTGACTGGGTGCTCACTGAACCGTGTCCCACGGTGCTGTGGAACCGGTGCGGGAGGCGGTGAAAGTGATGAAGCATGGGACAAAAGAAAGAAATATTATGGCCCCATCAGGATGGCCTAAGACATAAAGCATGCTCGATGGGTCGGTGACAGCAAGAAATGTTGTCTTTGTCATTGAGAATACAATTGAGCCCGCCTTGTCGGGCTCAATTGAAAAGTGTGACTCTTGCTGTTGCTTACTTTGAGAGGATCAAGAACCGGTTCACCGGTTCCTCCAAAGTATATGCTACCCATTTGTTCAAGCAATTGACAAATGAAAAGTTCAAAGGAGGTAGCATACGTGACCACATTCTGAAAATGAGTCACTTGGCAAATAAGCTCAAAACAATGGAATTGGAGATACAACCACAGCTCCTTATCCATTTTGTTTTTGCTTACTTGCCTAAAGAGTATGACAACCTTGTCATTAACTACAACATGCAGCCTGAGAAATGGGACTTAGACAAGCTCATTGCTCAGTGTGTTGATGAGGAGCTCAGGATCAATGGCCAACAAGGTGGCCAAGCGAACATGGTCAAAGGGAAGGGCAAAAGGCCCTTCAATCCTGGCTCCCCAGCAAAGAGAGGTCCTATGCAACAGAAACCACAGTTTTAGCAATAGGGCAAGCCACAGGAAGGTGAAAACTTGTGCTGGCACTGTGGTAAGGAGGGGCACAGGAAGACTGACTGCCCTGGATGGTTAAGGGAGCTTATGAAGAAAAAGGGTGAGAATATTATTTTATTTGTAAATGAATCTCTGTATGCAAAGTTTTCAAAGTCAACATGGTTTATTGACTCTGGTGCAACAATTCATGTTGCAAATTCTTTACAGGGATTCACTTCGACGAGAACTACGCTAAAAAGAGAAAAGGCCATTAGCGTTGCGAATGGCGTAGAGGCTGCAGTGGAGGCAATTGGAGATGTAGCATTAGATTTACCTAATGGCTATAGTCTTATTTTGAGAGATGTTTTTTATGTTCCTACACTACAGCGCAATTTGATAAGTGTAATAAAGTTGGATGATTCAGGTTTTACCTGTAATTTTGGACATGGCAAATGTGTCATTTGGTTTAATGATATTTGTGTTGGTCTTGCCTTCCGACAAGACGAATTATATATGTTATCACTATGTGAAAGTGTGAATTCCATATGTAATGTGAATGATAGCGTTTCCTCGTCTACAAATGAGAAAAGAAAAAGAAAGCGAACTACAAACGCAACGGCGAAATTATGGCACTGTCGTTTAGGCCATATTTCGAGGGGGAGAATAGAAAGACTAGTAAAGAATGAAATTCTTCCTCCTTTGGAGTTCGCTGATTTAGAGCAATGCATCGATTGCATAAAAGGAAGATATGTAAAGCAAATTAAAAAGAATGCCAAACGAAGCACAGGAGTGTGGATGGCTATGATTCATTCATTACATTCACAGACGATTACTCCCGGTTTGGCTATATTTATCCAATTAAAGGAAGAGATGAAGCATTGGATAAATTTAAAATATTTAAGGCTGAAGTGGAAAATCAGCATAGTTTAAAGATTAAGCTAGTCCGGTCCGACCGTGGGGGGGAGTACTATGGTCGGCATACCCCATATGGTCAAGTTCCTGGACCTTTCGCAAGGTTTCTACAGGAAAATGGTATAGTTGCCCAGTATTCCATGCCGGGTGAACCTCAGCAAAATGGAGTAGCTGAAAGGCGTAACCGTACCCTGATGGATATGGTGCGCAGTATGATGAGTTACTCTAATTTACCATTGAGTTTATGGATAGAGGCATTAAAAACCTCCATTCATATTCTCAATAGAGTGCCAAGTAAATCGGTGCCCAAAACACCGTATGAATTATGGACAGGAAGGGTACCTTCACTAGATCACATGCGTGTGTGGGGGGTGTCCTGCTGAGGCTAAAGTGTTTAACCCAAATATTGGAAAACTTGATCCCAAAACAGTGAGTTGCCATTTTATTGGCTATCCTGAAAGGTCAAAAGGTTATCGTTTCTACTGTCTCGATAGACTCACAAAGTTTGTGGAAACGAGACACGCTATTTTTCTAGAGGATGAAATGATGAGGGGGAGTATGGCTGCTCGGAAAATTGATCTTGAAGAGAAGCGGGTGTGTGCACCCAATCCTGTGATTCAGGAGCCATTTTTCGAGCTACCTATTGTTCCTGCACCAATAGTGCAAGACACGTGGACAAGAACCTGTCGTTGTTCCTCCACGTAACAACGAGGAAAATGAGGAACCCTGTTCATCGGTAACCTATTGAAAATGTTGCCACAAATGAGGGGGAGCAACCTCGGCCTCCAATAGTAGATGTGCCAAATGTAGAGGCCCCTAGAAGGTCCCAAAGAGAAGAAGGCCAGCTATCTCCAGTGATATATATGAGTTAAATAACATCACTGAAGAGTATCAAATGGAGGGTGATCCCACCTCATTTGAACAAGCCATGAGAAGCGATCATTCATCCAAGTGGTTTGAAGCCATGGAAGATGAAATGAGATCGATGAGTGCCAACGATGTTTGGGACTTGGAAGAAATTCCCAGAGGAGCCAAAACAGTAGGCTGTAAATGGGTCTACAAAATAAAATATGACTCCCAAGGGAACATAGAGATTTAAAGCACGACTTGTGGCTAAAGGTTTCACACAAAGGGAGGGAATTGACTACACTGAGACCTTTTCTCCAGTCTCATGCAAAGATTCTCTCAGAATAATAATGGCATTGGTGGCACACTATGATTTAGAGTTGCATCAAATGGATGTGAAGACGGCATTCCTAAATAGGGATTTGGAGGAAAATGTCTACATGGCACAACCGAAAGGTTTTGTCGTGGAAGGCAAAGAAAAGATGGGATGTCACCTAAAGAAATCAATTTATGGGTTAAAGCAAGCTTCAAGGCAATGGAACTTGAAGTTTGATAAAACTATAAAGAATTTTGGGTTTAAAGCAAATGTCGAGGACAATTGTGTCTATACAAAGTTTAAGAATGGGAAATACATTTTCCTAGTATTGTATGTAGACGATATTTTACTTGCAAGTAATGATATGAGTCTACTACAGGAAACAAAAAGATTTTTGTCCTCAAAGTTTGAGATGAAAGATCTTGGTGAAGCTTCTTATGTTTTGGGCATAGAAAGGCATACATTGAAAGGGTCTTGGAGAAATTCCAGATGCATAAATGTAGTCCTTCACCCGCACCTATAGTCAAGGGCGATAAGTATGGGGATTTTCGGTGTCCCAAGAATGAATATAAGCTCAACCAAATGAAAAGTGTGCCATATGCTTCACGGTTGGACATTTACGGTATGCTCAAGTATGCACACGCCCGACTTGGCTTATGTAACCGGGTTGCTTGGCAGATTTCAAAGTAATCCAGGTGTTGAACACTGGAAATTGGTAAAGAAAGTTTTGCGATATTTACAAGTTACAAAAGACCCGATGCTAATGTACGAAGATTTGACTCCCTAAAGATCTTAGGATACTCGTTGATTATGTGGGAGATGACGAAAGTCCACATCTGGATATGTGTTCACTCTCGCTTTGAAGGAGCTATATCATGGAAAGGCTCAAAACAAATCAGTTACTACAAACTCCACTATGTATGCCGAGTTTGTAGCATGCTATGAGGCATCGGGGCGGTGAATTGGCTAAAGAAATTCATACCCGGTTTAAAAGTGGTCGACGACATCAATGGACCAATGACTCTATCTTGTGATAATAATCCGGCTATAGAGTATGCTCACAACAATAGGTCAAGTGGTCTTTGCCAAACACATTGACATAAAGTACTATGTTGTGACGGAGAAAATCCCGGGATCGTGTTATAAATCTTGAGCACATAAGCACCGAAAAGATGCTCGCGGATCCGCTTACAAAAGGCTTACCACCCAAAGTGTTCATTGAACACGTAGCCGGCATGGGTTTAAGGAGAAGCCTATGATTCCCGGATAATAATAAGGGCCCAAAGATAAAGTATTTATTTATTTTAAACCCGAGAGATGTGTATTGTAGTCATGTGAAATCCAACGGCAATAGACCGTGACGATGAAACATGTTCTATGCACAAATCGAGATGGAATAATTAAAATGTAAAGGTTAAAGTGAAAAGAGTAAAGTTAAAGATAAAGTTAAAGATGAGATCAAGGAGAATGTTAGAATGATCTCAATCCCGAGTTGGCCCAACGGCCCAACTCGGGCCACTTTGAACCTTGCGCCACGATCGGGGCGCCCGCCCATCTATTGGCCGGAGGGCCCCCGTCACACCGCGCTATATATAAAGAGGTGGGCGCCGGCGGCTCTCAGTACGAGGTTCACCGGGAGCCGCCACACCCACCGACAACCCTAATCCGATCTAGGAGGGGCGCAGCCAGTGACGGGAAGCTCCTCCGCGCCGCCGCCACTGCACTGCGCCGTACACCCTCTTCCTCGACGACGCCTCTCTCTTCTCCCTCGACACGATGGCCGAGGGAAGCAGCACCGCCGTCGGATCCTCCTCCACCGCTCCTGTCAAGGCCTCTGGTAAAGCCTCTCCCACTTGTCCTCTCTCTTTCTACCTCACTGCCTACTCGATTCCCAAGGTTTATCCCCTCTAGATGTCACTGCTAGTGATCCTACATAGCTAACACAGGTTTCAATGATGAACAGGTATGAGGTCGTAAGTTCATAACGCCAACCCTTCTCCAAGGTCCTCTTGACAACTTCTTTTTGATCCTCGTGGATGAATTCGGTAGAATATTTCTTGTGTACTTCTGGTTGCCGAGTTGTTTGCCTCATGAAAGCAGGTTCCGGGGCCGGGTAGCCTGAACCCAAATCATCCGGAGAGTGTGTTTGGGGCCCGGTAGACCCGAATCATCCAAACCAATATTTCCCTTGGCACTATCAATATCGACCATTGTCTCAATTGCTAGGCCCTTCGGTTCTAGGGCTAGGTAGCTCGAACCTGAATCATCTAGACTGGAACCTCTGCTCTGGTCCGGGCTCTCCCCATGCTCCCTAGGCGAGGAAGAGTGCGTTTGGGGCCGGGTAGCTCGAATTCGAATCGTCCATACCACTGTTTCGTTCGACACGAGCGTATCGGCCATTGTCTCCATAGCAAGGCCCTTCGGTTCTAGGGCTGGGTAGCTTCGAACCCAAATCGTCTAGACCGGAATCCCTGCGCTGATCCGGGCTCTCCCTGTGCTCCCCAGGAGAGTTTGTTGGTCTTAGTGGTCTCAACCATTGTCTCCACCACTAAACCCTTCATGCACTAGGGCCGGGGAGATTCGAACCCGAATCGTCTAGGCCGGAATGTGCTCTAGAATCGGTTAGCTACGCCGAGTTCTAGGTTGTCTTGCAGCTCAAGTGCTATCGACACTGGCTCTTCGCGCTCTAGGGCCGGGTAGCTATAAATCCGAATCATCTAGGCTGGCATCACGTACCTAGACTCAAGCGTGGACTAGGTTGGAGAATTTCTTTTTGTCATCTAGACTCATGTTCTAGACATTGACTCTGGACTCATGTTCTAGGCCAGAATTGTTCTTTGATTTGTCATCTAGACTCATGTTCTAGGCATTGGCTCTAGACTCGTGCTCTAGATCAGGATTATTCTTGGAGAAGAAGTTGATGTCGATTTGTATCATCTAGACTCATGTTCTAGGCATTGGCTCTAGACTCATGTTCTAGGCCAGAAAAAGATCACTTTATTCATTAAAAATATCATCTAGAATCATGTTCTAGTCATTGGCTCTAGACTCATGTTCTAGGCATTGGCTCTAGACTCATGTTCTAGGCCGAATAGAAATAACAGATTGTAAATATATCATCTAGACTAATGTTCTAGGCATTGGCTCTAGACTCGTGTTCTAGGTTAGAATTATGACGAGATTGCATTGCGTCTCTCAATTGTAGAATCACCGAAGCTGGATGATATGCCAAGTGTTTTGATTGAAATTTCATCATGTGTCATCAACTCGTAGGTGCCTGGTCCTAGAGCTCTTTTCACCTTGTATGGCCCCTCCCATGGGCTGAGTAATTTATGTCTTCCTTCCTTCTTCTGGATTAGCTTTAGAACTGAGTCCCCTGGTTTGAGGGTTTGCAGTCGCGCGCTCTTGTCGTAGTGTCTCACTACACCATGACCTACCTTTCCCTACACTCATGTGTTGGGAAAACTAGGATTTTGTCAACATATTATGTGTTGGCAATTGTATATATTTTCATCGTCATATAAACTGTCGGCAATGATGGTGTAGGGCAATACGTTTTACGTCGGCGTTTCTCGTTAGACCCATTAAGTGTCGGCGAAAGTTTTTAGACAAAAAATGTGTCGTCGTAGCCCAACCAAACGACAGCCCAAGTGTCGTCGAAGGGGTACGCACGGAAGCAAATAGAAAGATTTGGTTGAGCGGGAGACCACGCGCAATAATTGTTCAATGGTATTTACTTACTTTGATTTAGAACTTGAGGGCTGCACCAACCTATGATGATGAAGCACTCGAAGAAGATGAAGAACAAGATGCTAGATCATATGCAGGGGCTGATATGGACATAGAAGATGAGGATGACTTTCCAAGTAGACGTGTGGTCCTTCGAGAGGAGCAACATAGTGAGGTAATTTCCTTGTGCTTCCCTCACTGACTATGTGTTCTTGCTATGCCTCTAAGCTGAATATGACTCTTATTTGCGTTGTTCTAAAATCACCAACTCTGCTATCAGCTTGTTACCATCAGTTTCGTTCTGAAATCGGCATGTTACAATCAGTTGTGTTCTGAAATTAACTGTCTACCAACTTTGTTATCAGCTTGTTCTGAAATAAGGAACAAATCAGCAGCAAAAGTGATATTTACAATCAGTTTTGTATGTTCTGAATTTTTTTTGATGCTTCAGGGTGGCAGAGATGTGATACTTTATAATGTAGTAAGGCCCTATGATCTCCCTGTGGCAAAGGCTACCGTTCAAACACAAAACCCAAGGGCTATTGTTGGGGGTACTGCTCTTGGCGTGCAGTACTGTGAAGTGGTTGTGAACCATGTGTTTATGAGGAACGCAGTCCTGCCTCGTCCATATGAAGGGGTCACCACCATTCTAGAGGCTCGTGGGAGATGTATTGCATGGCCACATGACAGAGTAATGGGATAACCTCTCTATATTCTTTAAGATATGATCATTATATTTTTGCTGATTAGTAATTTATTTGTTTTATACTAGATGAGGGATGACAAGAAGTCACTTGAGCCCTCAAAAGGTGGTGGCACCGGAAGGACATCACAGCTTGAAGGTATTTTACTTGAACATTTTGACTTATATTTGTGATCTGAACTGGTTGAAATAGTTTATAGCATAGCTGTCCACCAGTAATATTGTTTCACTATTTGCACAAGCAAGAGTTAATGATACAGAGCACATTTCACTGATATTTCGCCTTCTTTTTCATGTTAGGTACTTAAGCTATGTGGTGTTGCAAGTATATTTTGGACTGGGCAACCTTTTGAGCTTTGACTAGAGAGTTGTTACATGTTTCTCTAAGTGGCAGCAACAATATGTGCACCAAGTTGGTGTACAAGTATTTTGGAGTGGCAACAAGTGTCCGAGAAATGCTCTAGCAAGACATCAATTGCAGTTCTGTTCTTTTGTTTACACCTACTAGGCTACTATTGTGTAGGCCAAAAACATATGAAAGTGTTGAATGCCACTTGTGCCCAAGTCATGATCTATCGATCTCTTAGCTTTAGCCATAACCAGTTAGTATAAGACTTACTATATGCTTATATATATGCCTGCTAGTGACTAATCTACATCCTAGACCTCTATATGTATGGTTGAATGTACTATGATCATCATTGGTGGACCTATATATGTATGGTTGTATGTACTATGATCATCCAGTTGACTTGCTAAATATATGATCATCATTGGACCTATATATGTGTGTGTGCGTGTGTGTATGGCTCTATGTGCTATGATCGTCCTGCTTGGTGTATGTATGGAAGAAATGATATTTTAATTATGTAAGATCATGTTAATTTGCTCGATCAATGTAATTTTTATGTATTAAACTATTCAAATTGTATTCACATGCTATTATCTATAATATAGCATTGCCGACACTTTAACTGTTAGACATGGCAGGGTTTGTGAAACACCCTGGAAATGGTTTCACCAACATATAAACTGTCGGGGAAGCTACTAACTGTCGGTGTAGGTCTAAACTTTCGGCGAAGGGTTAACTGTCGGTGAAAGTTTCAACTGTCGGCGTAGGTGCACCATTTGGCAACAAGAAAAGTGTCGGCGATTCCTTTAACTGTAGGGAAAAGTTTTGTCGACTGCTTCTACCGCGACTGTTTGAAAACTGTCGGTGAATCCTTTCGCGAGAGGTTAAGTGTCGGCGAAGGTACCTATTCCCAACAGTTTGAGGTGTCTGCAAAGGCATGTTGTGTTATAGTGTCTTTGTAGACCTTGTTGATATCTTGCATTTTGAAGCACTGCGCTTTCTCTTACCTCTTCTAGACAGTCGAGTTCTAGGCGCCTTGTTTCTTCGGCTTCACCTTCTACATAATGGTCGATCTTTGGAGAACCCCATAGCAGGTCAGCTGGTAGTATGGCTTCTGATCCGTAGACTAAGAAGAACAGTGAATATCCAGTTGATCTGGCTTCTGAGCCCCAGACGACTTTAGGTCATCAATCCATTTTGTTTTTAACGAGGCAATGGGTGCAACATAAGTGATGTCTGTGATGTACTCTTTTCTCCTACCCTTTTTTCCCACTAGATTTTTGGGGGAGTTTTTAACGAGGCATCCACACGGCAATAATTTGGCCAAGGGGGAGTGTTATGAAATAAATATATTTGTGGCCAAATTATAAATGAAGGAGGAGGATGATTCTGGAAGAACGGATCTCAAAACAAGTGCGAATCTCAAAGCAAGTGTAGCACCTGGTTTTTCAAAGAATACCAAGCACTAACTATATGTGTGCCCTGTATGTCCACACAACACGTATAGAGACAAATATGGTAAATATCAGAAGCAATGCTTTATTACATAGCGAAACATATTTACATTAACACTTACAAATATATCAGAGTACAACGGAAACTATTCCTAATCCTGGTCTTGGGTTGCCATAATCCACAGGGATGGTTGACTGGGGGAGCACTCGCCTAGTCCTCATGGAACTCCCCAAGAAACTCCTCATCCGAGCCACCATCTGGTACCCATCCGGGATTTTTATTGGTGATAACAACAAGCGTCAGCTCACCATGCTCAGCAAGTATAATATGAGGGGATGCAAGGCTCAAAAGGCTAGACATGGTTGAACTGCAGTAAGCATTTTTAGTTGGTCATATTTTATATATTAAGCTTACATTGCTAAGTTATGCTTACCTCCCAAGTGAATATAGTTAATTATCAATCAACAAGATTAACCATCTTCCAAACCATCCATAGAACCATCTATCTCGAAAAGGATCCAGGCCGCTCGTGTCCGTGAGCATGGCTGATATATCAGTTTGATCAAACTCTGTGCAGAGGTGTACACTTTCACCTTGAGTCGTGATTCCCTTTTGCTCGAGGTAGCTAGTCTCTTGACTCACTTCCAAGGTAAGTCGGCGGGGTCTCACTACGAAGCCTTTCACTAATTACCCTAACCGGTTAGTAGCCGCGAGGTTTTAGCGTCTCGGCGAATGGAGGCCCCTTCATGACCGGCACACCTTGACCCAGACCAGCCACACATCTTGACAAGCAAGAAGCCATTCTGCAACCTAGTCCCCCCTCTTGCGCCGAACGAATTTGGTAACTACTAACAAGCTAGAGAAAACTAGTTATACAACTAAGATCGTGCCCACTTTGATTCTCAAGGCTGTACGGATGTCCTGGGTTGCCGCTTTAAGATTAAGTCCTTATGGAGGGCAGACTAGAGCACCCCAGAAGGCCCAATGCTCTAGCCCCCTTGTGACCATGTTGCTCAAAAGCACCATCTTAACCGTTAATTCCATAAGTCATTAGTCAAGTTAACATTATCATATTTGGTGATTGCAAGCTAAGCAAAGCTAACCATATGCATGAACCCAAGGTGATCAAGGAATAAGGATATCCAAAGTACTAGGTAAAGTCCTTAGCATCAATAGTAGACACATGCATATGAATATGATTATAAGGTTCTTAGGTAACAAGGAAGCTCATGTTACACTTGCCTTCCAATTGTTCGCTCAAACTCTTCCATCCTTTGCTTCTAAACCATCCTCGCTTACTTCCGTCTACCGATAGCAATCAAATGGTACAAACACCTGAAAATGTCCCTAAGAACAATACACCACGAATTACAAAAACAAGCTATAAAGGTTCCTAACATATGAGTCTATCGTGTGAGCGCAAAAACACCTACAACAGGTTGTGCCGAGCTTTTGAAGTTTTAATGGTTAAATTATAAAAGGAATTAAGGCTGGATATTTAAAGGAATAGCAATAAGGATGCCAACGAGATGTACAAGAATAAAAGGAACATAGGTTAGAATATTGCTAGATATCTAAAGGAATATTGGAATAATATTTTGGAATGAGAATAGTAAGTACACGGCAACAAGATGTCACCACCAAGATAAACTACAAGGATATACTGGAATTGTATATTTTATTGGAAGAGAAAGAATATATTTATGACATCAACATGATGAAGTGACGACATCAACAGAACAAATATATATGTATGATGTATGTATGTGGGTGTACGATTGCTAGTTAGCAAGGTGACAGTGATGTAGAAGAAATAAAGGGACATGCGCTGCACTAGTTATAGAAGAGAAATAATCATAGGAATAATATATTTGTGCAAGATATATATGTACAAAATGTAATAACGGCTTCGGCCTTCGGATATATAGCAGGATATCAAGGAACGGTGGAATTATATACAGAGCACGTGGCCTAGTCACTACAGCATGGCTGTTTATAGAAGGCATTTAAAAATGCCTTCAAATGTCATTTTAGGCATATTTGAAAATGCCTTCTATAAACAGCACTTAAAAGGTCTTTTGAGGCATTTTTTTAAAATGCCTTCAAATACTAACATATAAAGGCATTTTCTAAATGCCTGAAAAGATCTTTGAAGGCATTTTGTATAAGCCTTCAAATATTTATGAAGGCGTTTGTTAAAATGCCTCCAAAACCAACTCATACACATGTAGAACTTTGCTACCAATTAGTATCAAAAGAGCACAATCCGTCGAGAAATTAACCAATCAAAGCACACGTTAATATCACAATCCAAACATTTAAAGCTTAGGCATACAAAATTATATTTGTCCAAACACAATCAATAAGATTCTTCCTCCCTTTCTATGAGTGTCCACATCACAGCTTTGCAAATGCAATTGAAAATCATCTAAATATACTATACTGCCGCAGTACCAGCATTCATCAATGTTCAGAAACTAAACACATGTTACTCTGCTTCAAACTTGAAATAAAACTGTCCACATCTGACTATACACCTTTATGTCGTCCTCACTTGGCAATTGCTCTTGCCAAAACCAAACAAGTCCCAATGAATGAAGTATATATACACACTAGTCTGCTATAAGAGATAGTTCACAACTCATTTTCAGATTTGCAGTATCGGTCATCAATCTAGGTCCATACTCATATTAGAGATGTAGTACAGTTCATACTAATTAAGAATACCATGTTGGATTTAGAGCTGAACTAATTGGACAGAAATAAAACAATTGGTGGGATTAACTAGAAGTGTCATGCACGTCACTGCAACTTCATACGAGCAGATCTACAGAATTCTGAATAAGAACTTCAGAGGCTGAGCAATGACACTAGCAACAATAGCATGAAACTGAAGATGACATGCATTTTCGGAATAAACAATCAGCCCATGCAATCAGACTAACAGTAATAGTGTAATACTAAATACAACCCAATCGATTAGCTAACAATAGTAAGTAGTAAGTAGTAACACATTGAGCACAGGTAAAACAATTTGATGGCATCAATAAGAAATGACAGGCAATTCAGGAATTCAGGATGTTGCTTGTGCGAAATGTTTTTAGAATTGACTTCCAAAAACGAGAGCTAAAAGCAAGAGATTCTTACTTTAGTTTGTACTAACATCGAGAGGTTGTTATATGTATGCTGCTTGTGCGACTTTGTACAATCTGGGATGATGTAGGCTCCTTTGGTTTTTGATCTTTACACGCCTTCCTTCTTGTTGTCTTTTCTTGTGTCAAATTCAGTAAAGCAACTTGGGATTTGTTTATCTTTCCAGCAGCTTTGTTAGATTTTGATGTTGATGTTTTCGCCCCTGCAGTCTCCCTTGTCTTCTCTGTGATTTGGCTAATGGAGCTACCAAACTGCAGAGAAAACATCATATTTCAAGCAAGCCAAAGATGAGTAGGTGTCAGTGCATAAGACAGAGGCATACCTTGGACTGCAATTCACTTAGATCTGAATAAATGATCTGCAGTGTAACAGAGTAAACTTTTATAATTAGCAATTAACGAAATGATCTGCAGAGTAACCATTTTTGAGTTTAGGGATCATACATCTTGACAAGGCCATGCTATACAATGGGCAATAGCACTTCCTAGATTTTGTATCTTCCCATATGCACGAGGTAGCAAGGTTGTATGTTTATGAACTATATTCACAAGGACCTCAATGTAATCCGCCAATAGTTGGCCATCCTTAGCTTTAGCTTTCCTATCAAATTCTCTGAATGGTCCCGAATGCCACCACCTTCTTAGAGCATCTCCAACAGTTGGCCAAGAAACCATGGCGTCCCATGATTTTTGCCAAAACCACAAAAAACCTCCTCCAATAACTTGGCAAAAGCACTTGGCAATTTGGCAAGCTTGCAAAATTCTCCATTCACTTGCCAAATATGCCAAGTCCTACATCGCTTGGCATCACGTGTATCCCATTCTTAGCATTTAGTTTTGCCAACTTTGTTGGAGGCTCAATTTTATGATTTTGGCAAATTCTTAGGATGCCAAGTTCTTTTTGGCCCAAACGCCAACTTGTTGGAGAAGGCCTATTTTTTTACTTGGCATTTGGGTTTGAGGCTTGTAAAGTAGAGATTTGCAGTGATGTTTAAACTTTGTTGGAGATGCTTTCTTACTATTTGGAGATGCCAAACCAACCTCCATACCACACTTCATTGTTTCCATATCATCCTACAAAGATGACTCATAAACTCTATCATCTCTCTACTATTCTTATACTACTAAAAGAACCCAAATGATATCGTATCATGCTTTCGGCCTGCCTCCCGTAATCCTCCTCCCCGCACCGTAACCCCCTAAAAAAAAAACTTAATCACGACTAATCAACTCCCCCGTAATAAATAAAAAGAAAAAAAAAAAAAAAAAAAAAATCGCCTCGCCCTCCCAGCTCCGTAACCTCCTCCATGGCCGAGGCAGGCACCACGCCCACTCCGTCTCCCAGCCTCACAACCGCACCTCCTTCAGATCGAAGCCGCCTTCCGGAGCCACGACGCCTCTCCCCTAGGCGAACCACCGCCGGCACCCGCCCCCGATCCCACTCCGCTTTCCGAGGCCAAGGGCGGCGCCACCGCCGGGATGAACTGCCGCCCGCCCGCGCACGGCGCCCGGCTCCCGCCTTTCGCCTCCCGGCCGAGGACGACACCCGCACCAGTCCCGTCGCACACCATCCCATGAAGCCAGGCACACGACGCCGCCCGAGCCAGCCATCGAAGGTCCCAACACGCCATCACCGGAGCTCGTCGACGTCGCCGCCCAGCAGCTCGCCCGCTCTGGCGCCCTGTGAGCAGCGGCAACCCACGACCCGCCCGGCTTTGGCCGCTGCCCCAACCTGAACTCGCCTCATCAGGCCTCGCCACTGCCGTGCTGCCGAGTCTGCCTGGCCCTGTTGGTGTGAAGCGGCTGTAGCCCTGCAACAACTTGGCAAGGTAAGCTTCTGTTAGATGCCACCATCAGTGTTAAATATTTGGAGGTTATAAAGTTCATCTTAATTGACTGATTATTGTAGTATAAAAGTGCCTCCAGCGCTGCTTGTTGAAGCTCAGATTGTATTTCTCATAAACAGATAAAACTGAGCATTTTACAAAAAACTAGAATGTCAAGTAGATGTGGAGTCCATAGATCTTAATATTTGAAAGCGATTGGAGCAATGTTTACCTTGTTAAATTTGATTGGCAGGTGATACACCTTAGAATAACCAAATTGTTCCTGCTTAGTTCCACCTATATGATTGATGGGTGAAACGATAATTTCTGAATTTTGGTGATTTGTTCAGGTTCAATCTTCATTCCTGCTTCTAATTGCATTGCATTGCATAAGTATTGCTGGGTTACGTTCTGTGAGATATATTTTTATTTCTACTTTTAGTTAAACATGTAAAGCTTCCTCCTGGACACAAAATTTAGTCCCCACTTCTATTTCTATTTCTATTGCTAAAGGAGTTTAATATGTTTGGTGCGTTCCTTCAGGTCAGTTATGACCTTCCCATCACATTGTTAGCAGCAGCAAGCCTTCAGCTCTCGCTGTCCGCTGGCCGCTGCAGCAGCACCCTGCTTACCTGTTCGCCCTTTTATTTCAAGCTAGCTACATACATGACCATTCAGATTCACTTAAGCAAAATAATATGCTGACAAATCATCTTGCAAACTTATGTTACTAGGACACCTTTGTTACTTTACTAATTCTTTGCATTTGGATGTTTAAGTGCAACTAATCCACCATTTGGCTTTATAGAGTGAATGTTTTAATATGAATATCTTAAAGGAGAACTTTAGTTCCTGCGTGACTACAAGATTCTGAAATGTATCATGGACAAAAATTCCACCTAAGCTAGATTTTTTGATTTCACACCCAACCTCGAAGATTCATTGATGGTTTAGCTACAGACGGAATATTGCAAAAATCATGCTCAAAGAATTGTTTTTTGGTTGTATAAGTCTAGCATGTCCAATCTTCTTCATGTTTTTTAAAAAGTCAAAGAAGCTGAATATATGGGACCAACTTTAGTGAGTCAGTATCTGAAAAATTTAGCATTCTGATACCTTAGCCAAACTAGCTGATCTGTGCTAGACCATTGCACTACCGTACCTGTTGATATTACTGAACTTGTACTAAGTGCTGCCAACTCTTTTGTTTACCTTAATGAGGTGTCCCAATATCGTTGTGTCACTAAGATACCTTTATGATGCTGTTAGGAATTAGCACTCTCACTTAAGTACCACAAGGAACTCAGCCAGGTTGCAGCAGAAAGACTAAACAAAAGCACATGAACGTTTCGAGGATGTTTTGACGGACCACCAAATACCAAACATTCAGACAATTTCACTTTCACCAGGTTGGCAATTTTACACCAGATTTAACTCCCTTCTACATGTACTAATTTTGAATGGTGAAATTTAGTTTTCATATAGTGATTTTTTAACACGCTCCATGCCCTGCCCTCTATCAAATTGGCATAGATAAACACTAGCTGAACTTGCAAGAAAATGTATGATTCCGGGAATTTTAGATTAATGAAATATATTGGTTGGTGAATTAGCAAGTGATTATACCCTTTGCATAATTAGAGTTCTATAGACATACCTACTGTGTTAAGGTTATCATTTATCAAGTACGTAGTATGTACCTGTTATTGTCAATTCTCATTAGCTACCAAACGTATTATTGTTGTCATCTTAGGTGATGTTTTCGCTGCAAAGAAAACTGGTAAGAAAAACTAATATGTTCCTTTAGTTTGATCATGTATTCATGTTCCTCGTCTCTATGCAGGTTGGCACCTTGACAGGGCATACAAACAGAGTTCCATAAT
Source organism: Themeda triandra (assembly GCA_018135685.1). Classification (NCBI taxonomy): domain Eukaryota; kingdom Viridiplantae; phylum Streptophyta; class Magnoliopsida; order Poales; family Poaceae; genus Themeda; species Themeda triandra. The sequence goes on along the minus strand of JAENPR010001071.1, from coordinate 206,554 downwards.
TAGCTATTATTACATTTAAATGGAAAGGTGAGCTTGTTATGATTTGTTTCCTAATATCTATGGCTCTAAAATCATAAATTTTTCACCACTAGATGGCGGCAATAGACATCAAACAAAGGTTTTGTAATTTGTTTGTAAATATAAGCACAATGGATTAATGTCAACTTCTCTGTTTGATATCTATAATTCATGGCCATTTAGCAGTTCTCCTTCCATTTTCCTCAATAATTTCTTGAAATGTGCTAAGATGCAGAGATTTAACACTTCACAAAAAAATCATGATTTGTGTGTGATCATCAGTGACATCTTCTACCATATCTGTTTTGAAAATGCAACTAATTAGTTTATATATATACCTGCTCAACGTAAGCCTTGATGCATTCCTCTTAGGTTTGGGATTCTTTCCATATCAACTTCTACTTTAATATCTCAGGTCAGAAAATGAATAAGTGAATATGCTCGAGAGTGGCTTAGTTGGTTTCTAGAATCATACAAACATATTTGGTTAATGGTTGGTGTGAAGCTGATACTCAAGTCTTTGATGCACATGAAAAGAGTTTGCACCCACTTTTTAGGTGCTTTCGTCACAGCGCATGGACATAGACTGATCAACTTAATTAAATGGCACAGTTCTCATGTATTATGTGCTTGATCCCATTCTCTATTATTCTGATAGCAAATTGATGATGTTGCTGTCGTTTCTCAAAATCTCAAGCGTTCCCTCTTACCGGGCTCTGATTTGTTAGTTGCTTGATTTGGTTTGATTTTGGGTGCAGAGAAGGAGCAAGATGTTTCAGCAGTGTTACAAGAGAAAATGTCCACACCATAACAAACTATCAGTTAAAAAACAATCTGGTTTCAGCCTCAATATAGGACGAAATGAGAGGAATTTGGAGGGAAGTTATGTCCTAAGGTGTCGTTAGCCATGCAGAGGAAGTAATTCAGAGCAGGGCACATGACTGAAGATGGGCCTGGACTCCACTTCAGGCAGATTGTCAAGGAAGTAGCAGGCCACGGTACCAGACGAAAACTCTGCCAACAACTCAGCACCCCATCGCCACCAGATTAGGACTCACCCTTCTCCTTCGCAGCAGCTGATGGGTCCCAACCTCCTTTTCCATGGAGCTATTCTTGGTTGTTTTACCCTACCATTCTTTAATTTAATTATCAAGGATCAAACTGATAAGGCAACTATATCGAAGTTATAAAAATTACAGGAATATAATGTGACCGCTGTATAGAGAAAAAATAAATTAGCTCCAGTTGCTCACTCTCCACTGACCTTATTGATGCTTGGCACCAGGCTCTGCAGTACCTTATTCTCTCATTGACCTGCTTGTGTAATGAGATTTCATTCTTTTCCCCGCAAGTAATTGCTATTTGTTGCTGCTGGTGGAGAGTTAGCCATGCCGCATTGCTGCCTATCATGTGCTTTCAGAGGGATGGTTCTTGTGCCATGGAATACATGACTAGAGCACTCAATTATTTTTGCATCGGTTGCAATAATCTAATCATTCTTGAATATACATGTACCTATCATCTGCTCCATTCCTGTGTGGTTGCCAAAAATTTGATAATTTTTGAACAACTTACAAGGAACACATATCACCATGGATAAGATGCTCTCCGTGTAACATTTCTAGATAAACTATAATTATTTTATATTTTGCAACTTATACATTTGATTCCACAGGACCCCAAGGTACTCAAACAAGATGTTCACAGATTAGAAAAATAAGCTAGACAATTTGCTTCCCAATCTTGTACTTCAAGTCACGAAAAACATTGTATCTGTATGAAGTATGCTTCAAGCGCTCCAAAACATATTAGAAAAAAAAAAATTAAACCCGTAGCAACGCATGGGCACTTAACTATTAGTTAAAAAAGACTGATATGAGAAAAGGCAAGTGGTGTCTGAAATCTTCTTGGCTTCTGCGATGTCTCCAGAGGTGGTTTTTCCTTGGCATTTCCCAGAAGTGTGTACTCTGCTGTCTCTCTCTTTATTTTTTGCAGACTTTGCGGCATAACATTTCCAATATCCTAAGGATTGAAGGCAAAACATGTTACAAACTGCATTGAATAAGTAAATCAACTCAAATGGACACAATTTACCTCATTAGGTTCTACTCCATGTCTCCTATTGGAATGTGAAACTGATCCTTGATTATCATCAATCCTGTCATGCAAATGTTGCCCAGCTACTGTGCCAACCCTTGGAATAGTTTCAGTATGAGGGCATGTTTGGGAAGCTGAAACTTGACTTTTCAGTTCACTGTATTGCTGCTCCAACTTATTCACTAGTGATGAATAGTTGAACAGACGATTCTCACCCTGCTGACAGCCGGCGTGCAACGGTAAGTGGCGATGAGGAGGAAGAACCAGAAAGCCATGATGACAAGTTCATGTGGAACGGCAAGGCTTGATCGCGCCATAACGTCACAGTGGGGAAGAGAACAAGAAACGTGATTAATATTGGCAATTAGTTGGATCTGAACTTGATCAAGAAATGAAGGTGAAAATCTCACCTATAAGCCATAGCAACGGCAGCAAATTTCTTCCAGGAACTCGACGGCAGACCCCAACAGCAAGCATCCTCACGAGGTGCCATGAAGCAGAGACCTGCTCCTACAGAACCAGATGGAGTCAAAGAGACAGAGCTTCGATGATCGACAACAGTGGAGAGAGAACTCTCAGAAGCAGCGGCGACGCAAGTTGGCCGGCGGCAATGAAGTAGAGAGTTGCAGCGAGGAAGAAGTTCAGACGTCGGGAGCATGCCGGTGTTCTGGAAGTTGCTGAGACGATGCAGCCACGGGTCGAAGATAAGGAGCGCCCGGACGACTTTGCAGAGAGACGTCACCGATGAAGACTACTTGACGGCGGCGGCGTTGCGTCGAGAGTGGAGGAGGTGGCTAATGGAGAGGCGAAGAAATGACGCATGTCAAGCGTGCTGGTGTTCTTCCATATATAGGCACGGCAAGGCAGATGAGAGGACGATGAGGCGGTGGAATAGAGAATGCAGCTTGGAGTTATGACCACGAAAGAAACGGCAAATAGTTTACTGCTGAATGCCGGTGGAAATTAATTGAACCAGGGAATAAAGTGGGCGTTGGTGCTTCTCGCAGGCATGCATGAGCCGGACTTGGCGTTTGGGAAGGATATAGGACGTGACCTGGTCACGCATGCTTGATATGTTGCTTGTGCCGATTGGCTTGAATGATGCAGGACAGTGTTCATGATGATTCTGGATATTCATGAGTAGAAAAGGAGAAGATGGAACATGACTCTTCACGTTCACATGATGGAACAGAAACTGATTAGAATTTGTACGTGGAAACTTGGTTTTGGTGGAGTGGACATGCTGGACGATGGCAGATGAAACGCTTGCTTGTGGAGCTAGCTATTTTTGGACCGAAAGCCATGCAAAGAGGAGAGAGATTAAGAGATAGATAAAACTAGTGATGAAGAGAAAGAAAGATTTGTTGCAGCCACTAATGATGACGTGCATGACAATTATTGTATGCTGGTTCTGAAAACTAGGACAAAGAAATAGATGGATTAAAGAAAATGGAGAAAGAGAGAAAGGAAATTGAGTTTACAAGTAGATAACAATATTCTTCCAGGACTAGAGTCTTATCATCTGGTGAGAATATGAGATGGATAAAGGTTAGAAAATAATACATTTGAATTGACATAAAAATAATATTTGCTAGAAAATAAGGTTTAAGAAATATATGTTTAATAAATAGAGCAAAACCTATTCGTGGCTTTATCGATGTTTGTAAAATTTTTTCACTCAAATAAATTAATGCAACCAGCATGAATGCAACATCCCAACAAAATTAAATTAGAAACCTATTTAAATCATTTTTATTTGACACAATTTGATAGCAACTAACTTAAGCTTGGATAATTTTAGAAAAAAAATATTAAATCCTCAATTTATTTGGTGTATTCTATGCACAGCCCAAAATGAAAATTTTGGGGTGTGACAATAAAGATATTTGTAACTACAGTAAATCAGAATTTCTATTCTACTGTAGCAAGTGCTTATCCAGCACTTTCACCCTCTTATAAATTGGGGTGTCTCTCTATCATGTACATACACATCAGTGAAAGAGAAATACAACAGCAACTCCTCCCATCCATCTCTATCCTGCTGATCTCTCCTGTGTTCGTGTGTGCTAAGTGTGCAATCTAAAGAACGATTTCTTAGCAGATAAGACAGTTCTAGTATTTTTAATGTGTAATCGACGTGAAATGGATTACCCGCTGAAGAAGTGATGTTCCCCGCTGATCTCACCTGAAATCGACACATGAACAGCAAAAAAGAAAAAGAAATGTACACCGTCCCACATTAATTAATGTGTAAACAAATGAAGAAGTGAGGTATTCCGTATGTCAATGGCCGTAATTTACAATATCCTTTATTTGATGGTACATCCATTTTCGGTAAACCTGCTATGGCTGTCTCCGCGGGCTAATATTCATATTTTTAACTCAACGTGCTCCAACACGTTTGACGTTAAAAATTTGCTTGAAATTGAGAGCCGGATACTGGATAGTACAAGTAGGTGGAGGCGGGAGACAGAAGCAAACCCCAGCTGCCCGGGCGCGGGAGAGCTCAATGATAGGAGCGATGTTCACCGGTGGCGACCTCCGGTGGTGGCTGCTTGCCATCTTGTTCCTCTGCAGCCGCCTGTGGTCCTTCTTCTCTCCATCCCTGGTTATTGCCGCCGCGCAGGAGCGCGTCGTCGCCCATCTCCCGGGCTTCCAGGGACCCCTCCCCTTCGAGCTCCGAACAGGGTTTGTCTGAATGAATGTGGCTCTGAGCCGTTAATAATAATCTCTTCGATTTCTGCAATGTGATTAGCTCTGGCTCACCGGCCGGCGGGCGTACAGGTACGTGGAGGTGGACGAGCACAATGGCGTCCGTCTCTTCTACTACTTCACCCTCTCCGAGGGCTCCCCCGCCGACGACCCCGTCATGCTCTGGCTCAGCGGCGGCCCCGGATGCACTTCCTTCAACGGCCTCGCCTACCAGATTGGTACGTATGGTCGCCTCCTCCTACTGATGAGCGATGATCCATGATCCATCCATCCGGCCGGTTAATTCAGAAAGGCACAGCACAGTTACTCTGTTACTGAGTTTGGTGAGACCAAAATGTTTTTTTTTTGAAAGATGTGAGACCAAAATGTGCATTGGCAACTTTAGTACCTCCTCTTACATAGGAGATGCTTATGCTTTTTTTTTTTTTTTTTGAAACGTAGGCTCGATTTATTTTCAGAATCATTTGTAAAAGTTTTGGGCGTGATCGTAAACAAAAAAGAATTCATTTCTAAAAGTATGATTTATTTGTTTATACTGAAATAAAGTTATAAATGTAGTTTCTGACTGAGGAAAATATTTACTGCACAATCTTAACGATGATTTGTGCATCCCTAAAATAATTTCCAGGCCCTCTCAGTTTCGACACTGACAGCTACATGGGTGGCCTGCCTAGGCTGGTGTACAGACCGGAGTCCTGGACCAAGGTTAAATTATTTAAACCCACACTCTCATTTGGTAGAGCATGGAGCTCCTCATTGGATTGGATTTGAATCAGTCTAACTAACTAATAGCATGGTAATCCAGGTGGCCAATATCATTTTTCTTGATTCCCCGGTTGGAACTGGATTTTCATACTCTGTCAAAGAGGAAGGATACAATTCAAGTGACACCAAAGCTGTCAACCAAATTCTCATCTTTCTCAAGAAGGTTGTATCCCCTGCTTCTCTAATTTCAATCCCATGTGCATCAATATATTCCTGCTAAACATAAACTGGGGTATGCTTGTCACAATAATAACTTCAGTTAGCAAAGATGTCGAATTGTAAGTTGTGTTTTGTGTCCTTTTTCTCAATAACATTGTAGTGGTTTGAGGAGCACCCAGAGTTCTTGTCAAATCCACTTTACATTGGCGGTGATTCATACGCTGGTATGATTGTGCCTACCGTCACCTCTGAAATTGTGAAGGGTAACATCCCTCCTCAACCATCAGTTTCTGTTCCCTTTTTTTCCCATTACAGCTTCTATTGCTTCTTTTTTCTGTAATATACGTGCATATTCTTTATTCCCATGAACAATTTCATTTTGTGCCATGATTCCTTTGCCCTTTCCAGGTTTGAAAATTGTTGGAAGTGAACCTGCTATGAATCTAAAGGTTTGAAAATTATACTGTCAGCAGCAAAGAAATATAGAGGGATAGTTTTGAGTTCCCAAGCTGCTATCCTATTTTTGGAAGACATAATTCCCTTATTAATTTAGCATGTAATATTCAGGGCTATCTCGTCGGCAACCCGTTCACAGATTCTTCGAACTTTGATCAACCATCAAAGATTCCATTTGCTCATAGGATGGCTCTCATATCTGACCAAATGTACGAGGTAAGAAGGGTATATTTAATTATTCTGGTTGTAACCTGCATGCTTTTCTGTGTTGCTGGGTGTGCACTGAATATTTCAAGAGTGACTATAAACAGGTATCCATATTATTGATGTTGTCTTATTTGCAATTTTCAGGCATACAAGAAGAGTTGCCGCCATGCAGGAGACAGCAGGCACCAAAGCATTCAGTGCACAGACAGTCTTAATGCCATAGATGAGGCATGACTGTAACAGATTATTTTCTTACATTTTCCTATGAAAATCACTTGTTGAATGGCACAATTGATAAACGATTGACACACAGCTTCTTCGTTTTGTGTAGTGTCTCAAGGATATATTTGAGCTCCACGTTCTGGAGCCAAACTGTGCTTATGCAAGCCCACACCAATACAATGTTCTCAAGTTGAAGACGAGTTCAGGAGTTCAGAAGATGCAGCAGCAACTAGACTCAGAAGGGCTTCACTTGTCTGAGATTTCTACACAGTGCAGAGTTAGTGCCTAGATGTGGTTTTAATTTCTTTAGCAGTACACCATTTTTTGTGTGACATTTCACATCATACCATTCTTTGCAGACAATGCTATATACACTGTCCAGATTATGGGCAAACAATGCCACAGTGAGGGAGGCTCTTGGGATTCACAAGGTATGAAAGCCTGAAGCTGATGCAGAATAACCTGTGTTCTGCGTGCTTATGAACATTATCATGGCCAAGATGATGCCAGATTCATTAGTAACTCGCTATTGTCATTTTAAGTTGTTTTGAACTCAAAATTGTGCCCCATTTGTTCCCTTTACATGTGCAGTGTTAGACCAATCTAATTCATTATTATTTGTAAAGGTAAAGTGGTTGGTATAATTATATTCTACAATTCTACAATGCAGGGAACAGTTCCCCTATGGTCAAGATGCAACAAGGGCATACGGTATTTGAACGATATTCAAAGTTCAGTGAAGTATCATTTGGATGTGACAACCAAAGGATACAGAAGTCTAGTTTACAGTGGTGATCATGACATGGCTATACCTTATATTGGCACACAGTCCTGGATTAGGTCCCTTGATTTCTCTGTTGTGGATGACTGGAGACCATGGTATGTTGATGGGCAAGTTGCAGGGTAAGTCGTCCTTTTTCGCCTGCATGTTAAGTTTACTTTTTTTTTTTTTTTTTTTTTTTTTTTTTTTTTTTTTTTTTTTTTTTTTTGAGAAAGATGTTAAGTTTACTTTTTACTGGTGCTTAAGAGGAACAACGATATGCATCTATCATCCTCAGAAAAAAATGCAACGGTCAGTCTGACACTAGATATATATGTTTTGTGCAGATATACAACATTATACTCAAATAATCTCACATTTGCAACGGTGAAGGTAAGAACATTGGATGTTCCTAATTTCTTCTAAGTTCCAACTAAGTGCTCATTTCTTAGTTTGCTGTATTTATCAAATGCGATGGTTGTTCTATGATACAATGTGTAGTTCAGAAGAGCCACACTGACCATATATAACTCAGAGAAAGAATACATAGCTGAGCAATTTGGTTTTTTCAGGGTGCTGGGCATACTGCTCCAGAGTACATGCCAAGGCAATGCCTTGCCATGGTTTCAAGGTGGCTTGCTGGTTTTCCCCTTTGATTGCTGCATCGAGTTGCGTTGAAGATAATTCCAGAGAACCTTTGAAAGGGTTCTGTGTCCTAAACAACCGTAGCTTCTGTATGAACATGTGTTCGGGAAGCAGTTCCCCTGACGATGTTGCACACCATGGCATGGTCACCGACAGGTAGGCCCCGGTGCTCACAGGTCCACACGTCAGTGACCAAGTCACAGGGAGTTTGTATCAGAGGATCCCCGTCCGCATTCGGACAATGTATATACAGACTACGTATATACAGACAATATATATACGGACATGTATCATGTATGTATTCTTTGCATCTTTGGATTTGCATATAAAAATTAAATAACGATAATACAGAAGCCGTTTGACCGTTTCATACACGCTGTTTTCATTCTTCTGCTAGCATTCTAGCATGCAAGTGGAAACCTCCGAAGTGTGGTATGCAGTGTCTGCAGATGAATCTTCAAAAACAGAGTCCTCTGCCGACAAATATAAGTCGCCATAAGCTATTTCTTCTAGGGAACGCACTGAGGCAGTAGCAGGAGTACGCATCTCCGTAAGGACGGGAAGCTCCGCACCCTGACGTCGCACCATGGCCTGTGCGATCGGCGGTCGCTGGCTCTGGTCGTGATGCGTGCACCAAAGGCCCCCGACGAGCACTCGCCTCATCTGTTGTTCATCAAACTTGCCATCCAGTCGCCGGTCCGCCGCTCCAAGAACGGTGTTCTTGTGGTACATGTCACGGACCGAGTCAATGAGCATTAGCACTGGAGTCGTCGTCGTCGTCGTCGTCGCGTTTGGTTGGGCTGCGGCGGTCGGCCGGCGGCCGCAGGCGAGCTCGAGAAGGACGACGCCGAAACTGAATACGTCGGCCTCCGCGCTCGGCCTCCCTCTGTTGACGAGCTCTGGGTCCATGTAGCCGGGCGTCCCTGCCACGACCTGTGTCGTGCGAGAGTCTGTCCCGTGGTCCACGAGCCTCGCCAGGCCGAAATCCCCAAGCTTGGCGTTGCAGGATGCGTCGAGCAAGACGTTGGCCGGCTTGATGTCCCCGTGCAACACGCACTGCTCGCACTCCGTGTGGAGGTACAGTATGTTAGATAAGCCTAGAATCTATATTTAGCACTTGCACGTTTCCTTTCAGCACAAGCACGAGCACCGACCTGTGGTTGCCGTGCATTTGCATGTTTGACTTGGTTTAGCACACGCACAACCACCGACTTGTGGCTGCCGTGCAAGAAAGTGATGGCCGAGAATAGCTCGCCACGAACTCTAGCATGCACCCATGGGCGACGTACGCAGAGCGTGGGGATGGACGCGCAAGACTCGCGACGTATGCCGTGGCTGCCAAGCTTTGCATTGTTGTTTTCATTCAATAAATAGCAAAGAAGAACACCAAGAAAAGCTGCGCTTTCAGGCAGCACCAAATCGGTTGTGTCAAGTCTTGTGTTCCAGTTCATCCACCTTCTCACCGCCGTCGGCGTAAACCGCCGTTCGGTTCCAACACAGTATGGCCGAGCCCACACCAAGCGCAATCTTGTACGTGTGAGAACCATATATGGTTACGTGATCAAAAGTTCACTCGACGAGTTTGATGAGTACCTGTCTGTCCAAGCCAGCAGCCTTTGAGGATCGTGGAGGTGCTTGTCGAGGCTGCCATTAGGCACCAGCTCATAGACAAGCATGAGGCCTCCTTCCGCCTCACCGTCACCGGACCATCCGAGCAGCTGGACAATGTTCCGGTGCCTCCGCCTTGTCATGACCTTCACCTCAGCCTGAAACTCCTTCACTCCCTGCGTCTGCACGGACGACGACAGCACCTTGATGGCCACGTGACGCTCCTGGTCAGCGAGGAAGCCGCGGTACACTGCGCCGACACTACCGCAGAGCGAGTGTTTGCCGATGGCCCAGGAGTTTGCCGATGGCCAAGGAATCTGCCATCGGCAAACATCCCGGTTTGCCGATGGCAAAGTGAAGCCATCGGCAAATTGCCGATGGCCGGGCCATCGGCGAACAACGGCCATCGGCAACACGTCTATTTACCGATGGCCGGGACATCGGCGAACAAAAGCCATCGACCAAGAATTTATTTGCCGATGGCCGGGCCGATGGCATACCGACACCATCGGCAAACTATGCCAGGAGCTGACGGCGACCGACGCCGTCCGGTTTGCTGATGGCATCCGCCGTTAGGCCATCGGCAAACTGTGTCATTTGCCGATGGCCACGGCCAACGGCAAACCGTGGCAACGTGGCAGCCTGGGGAGCGCCCAGGCCCACTTTGTTTGCCGATGGCCGGCCATCGGCATAGACTATTTGCCGATGGCTTTCCAAGGCCATCGGCAAACAATCATTTTTTTTTGTTTTTTCCTTCCCATTTTTTTCCTGGTGTCTTCCTACCTCACATACAAGCCACCTCCAAAGTTTGGGACAATTTTGAACTTTTTAGCTATATTTCGTGAATTATTTTGTTTTTCTTTGAATTTTTCACCCTCAAAATTTGAACTGCAGGTACATGAGATAATGCACACTTTTAATTCGAAAAATGATATTCATGATTCTCGGAGTATGTTGAGGCCATATTCGGAGTATGTTGAGGCCATATCCAGGAGCTCGCATGAAATTACGACCCTGTTGGCCTCGTAACATGGGTAGGGACGTGCCGGGAAAGTGTTTTTAAATTATATAAAATCCAAACGGAGTCCGAAATTGACGAAACTTGACGAGTTGTGTTGGCATGGCATGTGTAGTGTGTGGTAAAAATTTCAAAAAGTTTCGAGCAAGTTGTGACGTCGGATGGTCAAAACCCAGACATCTCCACATGTGATCACGGAGATGTCTGGGTTTTGACCATCCGACGTCACAACTTGCTCGAAACTTTTTAAAATTTTTACCACACACTATACATGCGATGGCGAGACAACTCGTCAAGTTTCGTCACTTCGACTTCGTTTGGATTTTATAGAATTTAAAAACACTTTCCCAAGACGTCGCTACCCATGTTACGAGGCCAACACGGTCGTAATTTCATGCAAGGTTCTGGATACGGCCTCAACATACTCCAAGAATCATGAATATCATTTTTTGAATCAAAAGTCTGCATTATGTCATGTACTGCCGGTTCAAATTTAGAGTTGCGGGAAAAATTCAAAGAAACCAAAAAAATTAACGAAATATAGCTACAAAACTCAACATTGTCCCAAATTTTGAAGGTGGGTTTTATATAGTATAGGAAGGCACCAGAAAAAAATTGGGGCCAAAAAAACAAAAAAAATAGGAAGCCACAATATCAACATTGTCCCAAGTTTCCTTGGAAGGCCGGCAAAGTAGTTTTGCCGATGGCACTCGCATCGGCAAAGTAGGTGGCCCGGCCATACGAGGCCGCCACGTGGAAAGGTTTGCCGATGGCTGTGGCCATCGGCAAACATGTTTTTAAAAAAAAATAAAAAAACGAACTAGAAGGGCCGAGGCCCGGCCCGGCCCGAACCCTAACTCATTCCCCATCCCGCCCGACCCGACGCGACCGCGGCTCCGCCGCCGCCATTGCCGCCGCCGCAGACCCCCATTTCCGCGCCACCGCAGCTCCGCCGCTCCGCCACGCCACCCCGCGCGACGCCGCGCCACCGAGCTCCGCCGGACCACCCTCACGGCGCGCGGCTCCTCCTCCACCACGCCTTTGCCGCTCCGCCCGCCCGAGGCCGCCGATCCTCCGCGCCGCCCTCCTCCTGCTAGATCCCGAGCGGGGCCGCGTACCCGAGCGGCGCCGCCCGCCGCCGAGGCCGACCGCCACCTTGGCCGGCGGCGCCACCTTGGCCGCCCGCCGAGGCCGCCCGCCCGAGGCCGCCGCCACCTCGTCCGCCGCCGCCGGGGTCCGCCTCCACCTCGGGAGCCGCCGCCGTTTGTCCACGCGGAGAGGAGAAGAGAAAGGAGAAGGGAGGAAGAGAGGAAGAAGAAGTGAGGAAGAGGAGGAAGAAGAAGAAGGGAGGAAGAAGAAGAAAAAGAAAGAAGGGAGGAGGAGGAAGAGAAGGCAGCAGGAAAGGAGGAAGACGAAGAAGGGAGAAAGAGGAGGAAGAAGAAGGAGAAGGGAGGAGGAGGAGGAGGAGGAGGTCCGATTTTTTCGTCCACCTTCCGTCCACGTCATCGACGCCGTTCGTGCACGTCGTTCGTCCACGTTCGTCCCCGCGCGTCGCCGGAGGAGAAGGTAAAGCTCTAGGGTTGTCGGCCATCGCGCCGTTTCTGTGTTGACGGCCTTCGTGCCGGGTTTGTGGTTGTGTGGGCCATCGTGCTCCCGATGTGGACGTCGGCCTTCGAGCCGGCGGTTTTCTTGCGAGGTCTTGGAACCTCCCCCGTATAGGGGAGGTTCTGCGCCGAAATTTTCCACTAATACCGAAGTCTTTATTGCTTTGCGGAGCGGACTTGTCGGAGGGACCTTGACCGTGTTCGTGCACCTACCCGCCTCGCGCGCCACCCTAGGTATAATTCACCTCTCTTCCTTATAGTTGTTGTAAGTACATTGCGTAACCGAGTTAGGCGTCTCCCGTCCGAAAGGGATTCGCGGTCGTTGGTATGCGGATCGGTGCATATCTGCGACGGTTTCTCTTCGGATTGTCCACGTTTTTTGGACAGCCCGAGGATGCTTAGATGGGTTAGCTTCCATGTTCCGCCCCCGTCCGGAGTCGGAGTTTCGTCGGCCCCCTCCCGTTGTTCTCCGGATACACACTCTCCCCGTCGGGACGTGTATCGGGAGAACAAATGGGAGGTGTTGCTGAAATTCCGTCTCGGACGGGAGCGAGCATGGAAGCTAACCTCATCTACGCATCCTCGGGTGGGATTAGGACCTATCCTTCACCTAGTAGATGGTAGGAACGCCTTGTAGATGCGAGATGTTGGTCTTATTACTCACTTACATTGGCGCATGACAGAGGATGGCTGACCGTGAGTGGATGTACACGGATTCAAAGACAAGACCAATGAATGGGTTAAGGGACCGGGAGTTCTGGAGAAGGCATTTGGCCCGACTTCTAAAGGGGCGATTCGGGTGTTTTGTCCCCGTAGCAAGTGTAAGAACCGAGACAAGGAAAGAGCAACGACAGATGAGGAATGATATTTGGGCGAACGGATATGTTCCAAACTATACCCGTTGGATCCTCCATGGGGAACCCCAACGGGTTACGGAGGTGAGACCGGACCTCCAGGGGTAGATGCCGGAATGGCAGACTTGCTTGAAGACGTTGAAGCCGTTCAAGGATTGGAGGTGGTGGAAGAAGATCCAGAGGCGACTGCAAAGGCGTACTACGACATGATGGAGGCGGCAAAGGAGCCCCTTCACGAGAAGACCCGCATTTCTAAACTGGATGCCATTTCACGCCTAATAGGGTTGAAGTCGTCATTGGGCATCGGTCGGGAAGGTTTTGATCTCGTGTTGGCAATTTGTTGGCGGCTTCCGGAGGAGGAGCACCGCCCGCCGAAAAACACGACCGAGTCACGAAGCTCCTTTGTGCACTCAAGATGCCTTATCACCCGATCCAAGCTTGTAAGAACGGGTGTGTCCCGTTCCGGGGAGACCACGAGGCAGCAACGCAACCGTCCCGGAGTGCAAAGTCTCTAGGTACGTGGAGGTAGAAGGCGTGATGGCACTAAGAAACAGTCTAAGATCCCGAGATGGTCATACGACACCTTCCAAGTACTACCGAGGCTGCAACGGCAAGTACATGACAGAGGGAGTCCGCGAAACAAATGACTTGGCACAAGAATGGCAAAAGATACGGTGACAAGATGCAAAGGCACCCGGCGGATGGTGATGCATGGAAGCACTTCGATGCCATGAATCCTCGCATGGCCGAGGAGGCTCGAAATGTACGCGTAGCGCCGGCAACGATGGGTTCAACCCGTTTGGAATGATGGCGGCCCCGTACAATTGTTGGCCCGTGTTTGTGATCCCCCTCAATCTTCCCCGGCGTCATGTTCGACCCCAAGAACGTGTTCTTGACGCCGATAATACCCGGACACCCGGGCAACAAAATGGGTGTGTTCATGCGGCCGGTGTGGGATGAATTGCGAGAAAGCTTGGGATGAGGGGGTGCGACGTATGACCGAGCTACGAAGACGAACTTCACGATGCATGTGTGGTACTAGTACTCAATGCATGACTTCTGGCGTATGGCTTGTTCGGCGCGTGGTGTGTTCACGGGAAGTTCCCTTGCCCAACATGCAAGGCATGTGATGTTCACCTGGGCCGGCCAAGGGTGGCAAGTATTCTTCTTTCGACAAACATCGTCAATTCCTAAAGGAGGACGATCCACCGAGACTTGATAAAAAGCACTTCACGAAAGGTGTTCAAGTCACCGGCCCCATCCCTAAGGAAAAGAGCCCAAATGACATCCTTGCACGTATAGAGGCTCTCGAAATTGATGACAATGGTGGTTTCAAAGGATATGGTACCGACCACATGTGGACTCATATATCGGGCTTGACTAGGGTCCCCTACTACAAGCACCTTCTTCTTCCACACAACATCGATGTAATGCACACGAAAAGAATATCGCCGAGGCACTTTGGGCAACACTCCTGGACATTGGCAAGAAGTCAAAGGACAATGTTAAGGCTAGATCGACATTGAAACGATTTGCGATAGACCAAATCTAGTGATGAAGACCCTGCGCCGGGCAAGAGATGGAAGAAGGGCCCGGCCGATTACATCCCGAAAAGGCCGCATAGGAAGGAAGCACCTTTGGAGTGGTTGTCGAAGCTAAGGTTCCCGATGGGTATGCGGCGAATCGAGCCGGGAGTGAACTTGCCGACCGGCAAAGTCTTAGGGATGAAGAGTCATGACTTCCACATCCGGATTGAGCGGCTCCTTCCTGCGATGACCCGGGGATACCTACCCGAGCCGGTGTGGCGCGTCTGGCGAGTTGAGCTTTTCTTCCGCCGGCTTTGTTCCAAGGAGTTGTCTCGGGACGTTTGTCTTGAACTGGAGGAGGCCGCACCTAAGTTGCTCGCAAGTTGGAGATGATATTTCCACCGGGCTTCTTCTGTCCATGCAGCATATGATTTTGCACCTACCAAGGGAGGCACGGTTGGGGGGGCCGTGCGGCAGCACCGTTGGTGCTATCCAATCGAGAGGTGTCTAAAGCTTCTTCGGAAAAAGTGTAAAAATAAAGCCAAAATTGAGACTTCGTGGCGGAGGCATTCATTCGGAGGAGGTGTCCACATGCACACGGGCGTACTATACCGAGAAACTTACGAGACCACGAGATCCAATCCCTCGTTACAACATCGACGAGAATTCATGCACTCTCGGCCTTTTCGGGGGATCTCGGAAGAGCGGGAGCGGGACCCTCGTTACTTGCGGCATGATGAGTGGCACACTATCATGATGTACTTGTTGTTGAACCTTGAGGAAACGATTGATTATCAAGAGTAAGTTCTCGATGAGCTTGTTCCATACGTCGCCACTATCCTCCACCTATTGATCCGACCCCTCTTGTCTATTGTTTCTCCAAGGACTTTATTAATGAACACCGGAGCTGCGGTAGGGCTCCTACCGAGGATGAGAAAGACCATCTTCTCGGACATAATACGCCTGATTTCGTCAATTGGTTCAAGCAAAAGGTAACTATCTACCTAACCTCGATTCCACTTTGCTCCTATGAGCGAGTAACTTAACTATCCACCCGTCCTAACCGTGCGGGCTAATTGTGATGCGGAAATGAGTCCCGCATTGAGATGTGTGGGCCAAACCTTCGATCGACATGTCAAGTCATTTGACGTTTATGATGTGAATGGCTATCGGTTTCGCACGAGAAGCTACGAAGAGAAACGGGGCAACCTAAAAACCACGTGCACGGAGTTCGGACTCCTAGACGGATGGGAAGGACTATTACGGCATAGTCGAATAGATATTGGAGCTTGACTTTGGCAAGTTCCTAGGTTGTAAGCCCGTGATGTTCAAATGCCATTGGTTCGATCCCAAGGTCACAAAAAAGGACCTTAAGATTGGGCAAGTCGAAATCCGATGATTCCAAATATGGAGGAGACGATGTCTATATTGTGGCTAACCGAGACGCCAAGCAAGTTTATTACCTCCCATGGGCAAACCCGAATGACAAGCGCCTTGCGAGTTGGAGCCTTGTGCGGTTCGTATCGCCATGCGGTAAAGCGGCGGTCCCGAACGATGATGATTACAACTTTGACCCAAGGACAGATGAGTTCTATCAACCTGATGGGCTAGAAGGAAGGTTGGAGATAGACATTGATTCGTTGATAGTATGGAAGTAAACAGCGATATCGATGAGGACGAGGGTGATGAGGTGCACGATGCTGAGGACATACGAATCCTAGATGCCTGGCAGCTGCGACGCGATGTAGAAGTTGGGGAACATGTAGAGTGTAATGATGAGGACTTAAGAGAGCTCGACAATATTGATAGTGATGTCGACGGTACTGATAACGAGGATGAGCGCTCGCCAGCAATATTGCCGTTTGCGGAGATAGTTTCTAATCCATGTAATATTGATACGTTATTTATATTACCTTACATTTATGTTTTCTTTACAAGTACTTGCAATCTACTAATACTAACCGTTTTAATCTTTGTCATTGCGAGGCACTCGACAAAATGCCGAGGGCGGAGGACGGTCGCGCCGACAAAACGTCGGTCGAAGTACATGCACCTCGGGCCCCGCGGGACCGCGTGGAGGCCGGCCACCACGAGGAGCACGTGGAGGCCGGCAACCACGAGGAGGAGGACGACGAGGAGCTTGAGGTGGAGCCGTCGACCAGCAGGGGTGGGGGTAGGTAGAGGACTGCCAGGATGAGGCTGTTTGATGATGAGGCTGTTTGTGCCGACGGCGGTGGCGACGACGACGACGACGAGGAGGAGGACGGTGGCGGCGGTGGCTGTGGCGACGACGACGAGGAGGAGGAGACTGCGAGCACCTCGGCTTCCACGGGGACCGGGAAGAAGCCCTTCCGGCGCGGGCCCACTAAGCTCCCCGAGCACTTGCCGCGCCCGAGGACCGCCCGCGCGTATCGTGATCTCCGGGACGTAAGTATCCATTGTTGATTTACGTACTTGTTCTTATTTCATTTTCGAATTAAAAACCGCGTACTAACAATTGTTGTTTATGTGCGGTGGGCGGGCAAAGGTGACGGCCGGGAAGTGTTCACCCCATGTCACTAGCATCCGGGGGCGAGTGATTAAGGCAAACTTCCCGGCTTGGTCACCATCGAGGGGAAGACGATCGTGCCCGACAAATGGCCATACTACTTCCTAATCAAGGACGCACATGGGGAAGTCCTCGCTGAGAAGATCAAGAGGGAGTTCTGGGTGAGTCTTTCAATCGCAACGCATATCTCAATACTACGCATTTGTTGTACTTTTCTCAAACAATGGAATGATGTTTGATGCCTGTGTGCAATTGTACTATAGGTTGGCGGAGGGGCAGGACCCCGAGATGGCGGACCGGCATCAGGACAAGGTGTGCGAGTTGCGGATCAAGGACATGTTCTACGAGGCGCACACCCAGGCCATCATCTCCTACTACGCCAACTTCAGGGGGTGAAGGTGGATAAGACCCAGGCCAGGGAGCTGATATGTGAGCCGGAGACCGACCTCACCGAGGAGCAAGTACATGCGGGTAAATAAGTAGGAAAACATCCGTGTGATTCCTTATGTGACACATTCAACTCATTATCCGGAAGATCTAATACTTGAATGTCATGCGGACACCTCCGGGCGTGCGGCAAGTACGCCGACCGCCGGCGTACGATTGTCGGAAGGGTGGCAAACGCCGGAGCGTACGTGGAGCACGAGCACGTCGGGTGAAGCGCTTGGAAGAGATGACGAGGTCCGGGTCTCACACCACCGGGGAGCGGAACCTCAACGAGTTCATGGAAACATGGGTATGCGTGTGTTCAACCATTTCTTATAGCGCCGGATTTCTTATATAGCAAGTTGTAACCATGTTTTATGTTTTCCTCGCGAGAGGAGCACCACCCCGGCAGCCCATCAACGAGTACATGGGGTGGGCCCTTGCTCACAAGGGCCCGGCCGGTGCGCCCTCCACCACGCATGCTCTTCGGACGGGGCCGAGAAGTACACCAGCCCGGTCGTGTACGACAAGCTCACCAAGTACGCCGCCGCGGCTCGAGAGGCCCATGGCGACACCTACGACGTCACCACCGAGCCCATAGACCCTCGGCTCGTGATGAGGTTGGGAGGAAGCAAAGACGGCCGGTTCTATATGGCCCACGCGCCATTGACCCGTCCTCCGTCCCGACGCACCGAGATCCGCAAGGAAGACCGCGTAGGGGCGCACCGCGGGTCCCCATAGCGCCTCGGCGCCGAGCAGTGCGCGCGGACGCGGGTCTTCGGGTAAGTGGAGTTTCATTCGTCGTTCGACCGTTTCACAAATAATGTACCTTGCCTTCAAATACAATCAACCATGCTCGTGTAATATTGCGGGCCACGGTCCAAGAGGTGCTAGCCAACCGAGAAGCGAGATGGCGGTTGCCTATCGGGAGCACGCGGCCGCGGCTTGCGCTCGCACTACCGACGGCGTGGTCGCGGATGTCCCAAAGACATGCGTGCCATGGGAATGAGTGAGCCCCCCCTCTTTCTTCGCTCCACCACCGCAGTACCTCCACTGTCGCCTTTTCTTGCACCTCGTCCGGTGAGTCCCTACATTGCCTATTGCTTTAGCTTGTGATGCCGGTCTGCAGTACTAATTCCATCACTTGGTCTTTGTGCGGACACGGTCGGAGGGTTCGAACCCAACTCCGGTGCTAGCCCTCCGGCCGGGTGCTTCTCCACGGTCTGCTCCACGGCCACAAATGGGGTCCTTTCCCGAGCCTCCTCACGCAGCCGTTCGTCCCGGGTCCTCCACCGACGCAGGGGTACTCGTGGCCGCCGCGGGCAGCCCGGGCCGTCTCGCTTCCCCACGCAACCGGGGTACTCTTGGCCGCCGCAGGGGCAGCCCGGGCCGTCTCGGTTCCTCGACTGCGAGCTCGGCCCCGCGGTCACTCGTGGCGGCGGCCGCAGCGGCCGCGGGGAGTTGGCTGCGTGGGAGGATGCTTTCGGGGGCTCGGGGACCCAAGGGACGGCGCCACGAGCTAGGTACCTTCTATTCCCCGATTTTGGACCTTGTTGTGCCACGTCGGACATGTTTGGCCGATGTTGGCCTTGTATGGATGCATTTGGACTTGTATGCATGAATTGGGACTTGTATGGAGCCATTTCGACTTGTATGGATGATTTCGGACATGTTATATGGATTTTATGCTATATTATGGTTGAAATGGCGCATTATTGCGAATATATATGATGAATGTTGTATATGTTGCTTGTGTTATTATGCTTGTGATTATATGTGCTGGAAATGGAAGAAAACAGGGAAAAAAGGAAAAAATTTCCCCGGTTTGCCGATGGCCGGCCATCGGCAAAACTGGGGAATTTGGCCCGCGAACCCGGGTTTGCCGATGGCCGAGGCCATCGGCAACCGACCAAATGTTTGCCGATGGCCCAGCCATCGGCAAAAAAGTCCGGCAATTCTTTTCAAAACAAATTAAAAAGGCCGCCGACGGCCGTGGCCACCGGCAAACAAAGGCTTTTGCCGATGGCCACGTGGCGTCGGCCATCGGCAAACCCGCCGTCACCACGACGGCGGGCGGCGTGGAAAGTTTGCCGATGGGGGCCGCGGCCATCGGTAACTCTTTTGCCGATGGCATATACTTTTGCCATCGGCAAAAATTTTTTTGCCG
This sequence comes from Themeda triandra, assembly GCA_018135685.1. Classification (NCBI taxonomy): domain Eukaryota; kingdom Viridiplantae; phylum Streptophyta; class Magnoliopsida; order Poales; family Poaceae; genus Themeda; species Themeda triandra. The sequence continues at coordinate 186,762 of JAENPR010001071.1, read as the reverse complement.
ATGACGTTGTTGCCGATGGGAGGTTGCCGATGGCATCACCACTTTGCCATCGGCAACCTTTCTGCCGATGGAGAAAGTGGGTTTCTCGGTCCGGTAGTGCGAAGCCTCCTCTGCCGATCTTTTCGACCTCGGCGAACCCATTTGTCGCGGCGGCAAGCTCATGGCGGCGGTAGCGTCTGGGCGTCGAGGGACAGTTCGATATGGTGGATGAGCTTCTCGTTCTTGTTACGCGTGCACTAGAGCACAAGCCCGGCGATGGTGCAAAGTAGGCCAAACAAAGCCAAAGCTGTCGCAGCCGCGGCTGCTCTAGTGACGACGCCCACGCGTGGCGCTTGGAGCAAGACCTGCTGTCGTCGGCGGCGACGATTGAGGTTTCTCTTGGTAGAGCTGCCCTGAGAGTGAGGAGAACCCAGCAATTTTCTGTGTCCTCCGGCAAAGGTCACGCACGGTGGTAGCGTTTTGTACCTCGGCCTGATTCTACGCCGAGGAAATTCTCCCCTCCCTGAACTCTGATTCCCAACTATGACGAATGCGCAAGTAATCGTTGTATGCACAACAAAAACCAACAGGTGCTCGTGACGGATTGCTGTAGGTATGTGGTTCTTGAATGTTGGGGAATATCAAGCTACTTGCATAATAACAACTAGAAAGGTCAACATGAAGGGAAGATATGTTAAAGCCAAATGGGTCAGAGGAAACTAATTCTTGAACTCCAGGTGCTCCACCATAGATCCCCGGTTCCAGCGGCAGCGACTGATTGCCTTCGCCGGAAGCAAGATTAGTACCAGTAGTTGCGGCGGTGAACTCGTGATGTTGACGACGCTGGAGCCACCGCAAGTGCCAAGAGGCGGAACAGAAGGGAGGTGACCGGAAAGCCAGCCGGAGCGCAGTTCGTGGACACACCGCCCTGTGGAGCTCTGCATTGGTCTTGTTTCTGGCGCCGTCAGCGTCTTCAGAACGAGAGTGAAGATCAGAACTGTAGCTGAGCTTGCCTGCGGCGCCATCGGGAGCTTGCCTACGTGTGCCGTGCATTCCCCGACGGGATTGCTCCTCAAGACAATGCCGAAGGTGTCCAGCGACAAGGCAACGGTCGCGGAAGCCATGGACAGCAACAACTGGGCTAGGCATATCGACGGCCCAGTCACCATGCGGTTGGCGGTGGAAGTGGCACTTATTTGTGATCTCCTGGATGAGGTACACCTTTTAGACCAACCGGATACCTTTCAGTGGGCGCTCTCGGCCGACCAGTGTTACTCAACCTAATCGGCTTATGCTGCAACTTTCTTTGGCTCCACCCCCCTCTTGGCGCTAAGCTGATCTGGAAAACGTCCGCCCCACCTCGGGTCAGATTCTTCTTTTGGCTTGTGCTCCACGGTCGTTGCTGGACAGCAGACCGCCGTTGGCGACATGGCCTTCAAGACTCCAATGTATGCATTTTCTGTGATCAAGCACCAGAGACCATCGAGCACATCTTACCGGGCTGCCCTTTTAGCAAGGAGGTTTGGCTAGCCGTCCTGTCTCTGGTCGGGCTCAATGGTTTTGTGACCACCCTGGAGGCGCTGGTCATGGAGTGGTGGGGTGCGCAACGGAAACGAGTCCCCAAGGTGTTGCGCAAGGGCTTTGATTCGCTGTTCTTTCTTGTGGGTTGGCTTCTGTGGAAGGAAAGGAATGCGAGGACTTTCAATGGCGTCGTGTCCAACTCTCAGCAAGTCTTGGCGACAATTCGTGACGAGGCTTTGGCCTGGTGTGCGGCTGGCTACAAGCCGCTGAGGGCGCTGCTGGCTTCGCGGTCTCTTGTTCTAGTGTAGTGGCCGCATTCCCTTTCGTAGCGCGTTTGACAAAATGTAATCGTCGACCTTTTACTTTGGAGAGGCGGAGGGATTTTTTTTTTTTTTTGAAATTGGGTGTTCTCATTTACTCATATGCTAACAAATCGTTAGCAACTATTACAGCTATGTCATCAGGAATAGAATCAATAATGATCCTCTCACCTTCAGAACATAGAGAACCCAAACTAGCCAGCTTATGAGCGGCTTCATTACAAAATCTGCTAACATGAACACAAACAAAACTAACAAAGTTTGATCTAGCTTGAAACTTGATCTCCTCTATGAAGTGACCAAAAACTGAATCGTCATAAGCAGTTGAGTTCAGGGCACAGACAACTTCTTGTGCATCTGTCTCCAAAATAATTCGGCCTATCCCCAAGTCAGTAGCCGTTTGCATCCCCTGGAGACAAGCGATAAGTTCAGACTGAAAGGCACTCAAGAGATTATCAACTTTTCCTCTGCCTGTCATCAGCGTATCCCCATCACTGTCCCGTAGCAGGAAGCCCCAACTGCCATTTTTACCATTCGGGTTGAAAGAGCCATCAACATTTAGCTTGATCACGTGTTCTGGAGGTCTTGTCCACTTCTTCCTGCTATGTTCTCTCGTAGATGATGAGCTACTGGACAGCTGCACGTTCTCATGAGCATACAATTCAATACTCCTTGCTATGACAGACGACGGCCTTCGTTTTCCTTCTCCTCGTATGCTGTTACGCTCTGACCAAATGAACCAAAGAATGATCACCATCAATTCTCTCTTCGGCTCACTTTGTTTCAGAATCCACTCCACAGCACTATAAGCATCAGGGACTTTTGCTAGGTGGACACGCTCGACATCCAGGTTCAGCAAGCGCCAGACTTGCTTCGCCAAACTGCACTTGAAGAAGAGATGTGCTCCATCTTCACCCATTCTCCCACAAACCGGACATCTGATATCAATCTGCATTCCGCGTCGATTCAGGTTGACTCTTAATGGATGGCTATTATGAGCAAGCCGCCATAAAAAGTGCTTTATCTTACTTGGACAATTTAGTTTCCATAGGTCCTTCCAGATTCCCATCCCACCACTAGAACTTCCTCCTTGTCCACCATTTGAATTTTGGATCCGGCGTGCATCATCTCTGCTGACTTTATATGCACTCTTTACACTGAAAATTCCATGCTTGTCGAGTGCCAAGCTAGAGATTTTTCCCTCCCTCCATGTACCGGCAGCGAAAGAATTATCTCCACGTCTTCTTCCCAGAAAAAATCTTTCACAAGCTGAGAGTCCCAGGAGCCTGTGATCGGGTCCAGCAGTTCTGCGACTTCAGTCAGTAAGATGGCACCTCTTGGTGTCAACGGCTGTCTAACCGAGTCTCTAGGTAACCATGGATCAGACCATATGTTCAGACCAACTCCATCACCCACTCTCCAGATCATGCCTTTTTTAACTACATTTATGCCACGAAGAATACTTCTCCATGTATAGGACATACCAGACTTTTCCTTTGCTTCCAACACCGATGAATTTGGGAAATACTTAGCTTTTAGGACCCACACACGGAATCAGGATTCTGCCACAGTCTCCAGCACTGTTTTGCTAGCATAGCCATATTGAAATGGTGAATATCTCTAAAGCCCAATCCTCCTTCCTCCTTCGGTTTTAATAATTGCTCTTTGCACAGCCAATGGATTTTATGTTTTCCCTCTTGGTTATTCCACCAGTACCTACAGATCATTGCCCCAATTTGATCACATAGAGTCTTTGTCAGATCAAAGCATCCCATGGCAAAGGTAGGGATGGCTTGTGCAACCGCCTTGATAAGAATTTCCTTTCCTGCCCATGAAAGGAATTTTTCATTCCATCCTTGGATCCTTTTCCATATTCGATCTTTTAGATACCCAAAAGTACCCAATTTTGATTGGCCCACATGTACTGGTAGTCCTAAATACTTCTCATTCACTGTTTCTTTTGTGACTTGCAGCAGTTCACAGACTTTCTTTCTCTGATTTGCAGCTGTGTTTTGACTGAAAAGAATGGCTGATTTTGCTTTGTTTATCATTTGCCCCGAACATATTTCATATAACTGGAGAATTGACTGTAGCTGCCCACAATCCCCTTCGGTTGCTCGAATCAAAATCAAAGAGTCATCGGCAAACAACAGGTGAGATACACTTGGTGCACCACTACAGACTTTAACTCCAGCCAAAGAACCATCCTGTTCTCCTTTTTTTAACAAAGCTGAAAAAGCCTCCGCACACAAAAGAAAAAGGTAAGGTGACAACGGATCACCCTGCCGCAATCCTCTCTGTGGAACAAAAATATCTGATAAATCCCCATTAACTTTGACTTGATATTTCACAGATGAGACACACTTCATAATTACGTCAATCCACCGATCAGCAAAACCCATTTTCATCATCATTTTTGATAGGAAGCTCCATTCAACTCTATCATATGCTTTACTCATGTCAAGCTTGATCGCTGCATAGCCCAACTTGCCTTCCCTTTTATTCAACAAATAGTGAGTTATTTCATAAGCCACTAAAATGTTATCTGAAATTTGTCTTCCTGGTACAAATGCACTCTGATTTGGGGTGATGATATCAGGTAGCACTTGCCTCAGCCTATTCGACAAAACTTTAGACACCACCTTATATATCACATTGCATAAGCTTATAGGTCTCATGTCAGTCACCCTTTCAGGTTTTTCCACCTTTGGAATCAGAGAGATGATAGTGTCATTCCAGCCATCTGGCATCTGACCGCCCCTCAATACATCCAGGACCTCTTTTGTTAGCTGATCACCAACTATATCCCAATGTTTCTTAAAAAAAAAATTGCCGGCATACCATCAGGTCCGGGCGCCTTCAGATCGCCTATGGCATCCAACGCTGCTTTTACCTCTTCCGGTTTGAACTCATTTGATAGGATTTCATTCATCTCTGGTGTAACACTAGGCGAGACAGCATCAAGAAGCTGCTGGAGCTGCAACTCGCCCGGTGTCTCGCTAGTACTGAAGAGCTGCAAAAAATAATTAGTAATAATTTCCTTCTTCTCTACTTCTTCTACTGCCCAAGCATTCTCCTTCTGCAGTCTATCAATTCTATTTCTCCTCCTTCGACTTGAGCACACATTATGGAAAAAGGTCGTGTTGCGATCTCCAAATCGAAGCCAATTTGTATGAGCTCGTTGCCTCCAATAAATATCCATCTGCTCCTCCAACCGATCCACCTTAAAACTCCATACCGCCTCCCTACTTATCGATAAATCACTGATAGGCTGTTGTCTCCATTTTTCTAACTCTTTCTTAGCATTTTTTAATCTCTTCTCTAAATCTCCAACAACATTAATACTCCAATCCTTCAGACTAGCCGCCACCCCTCTAAGGCTCTCTTTCAAGCAGCACCCTTCATACCTACATGATCCCCATGCCTCCTCAACAACTTTTTTACACCCCTCCTCCTATAGCCAGCTAGCTTCAAACTTAAAACCACTATTCCCCCTAGAATTCCTTGGAAGAGATTCAGTCATAATCACCACCGTTCTGTGATTTGAATGATAAGTGTCACCATTTTTAACACTCATCAAAGGGAAGGCCATCCTCCAATCTGCGTTCGCCACAGCACGATCGAGTCGTTCCCGGATATAGGATTTTGGGGCTGTGGGTAACCAAGGTTACCGAAGCCGTTGCTGTAACAAACTCTAAAAAACTTCCTGTCTGCTTAATGCAATACACGTCTAGGCATGTTTTAGAAAAAAAGAAGGTGTCCAACGACATCTGAACGATGGAATGACATTTCGCCATGTTTTTGACCAATCTGCACCAATTTCGGCAATAAATTTCCGGTGGCCACTAGCTGCATGCTTCCACAAACCAGTTGACGTGGACTTTGACGATTTTGTTTAGGGCGTCCTCAACAGGCAGCTGAAATCGCCAGCTGACGTGGAGGTGCGTGGCTAAAAAAGGTAATATTTTACAACTGCTTTCCATGCAGCAGACTTTCCTCCACATTTTCAGCTCTCACACGTCTCGATTGACTCGAAATAGCTAAGGCCAGTCTCAATGGAGGTTTCACGAGAGTGTCATGCACATTAAATAGACTGCCATGTCAGCATTTGTATAAAATTGCATGAAATTGGGAGGAGAGAGAAGAAATTCGTTTCACCATGGTGAAACTATATAGCGGTGTTTTCAAAATATTGTAAAGTGTGTGAACCCCCATTGAGAGTGTTATTTCATTTAATCCGCATGCATGAAGAAAGGTCATTGGTGGAAGAGAGAAGAGAGAGACAACGGTGGACCCATATAAGCTTTAAATAGTATGTGAAACTGTGCAATGAAACTATGCATTGAGGGAGTGAGTTGTTTCGTATCAAAATTTCAAAGCTTTAAATAATATGTGAAACTGTGCAATAAAACTAGCCATTGAGACTGGCCTAAGCGATTTGTTCGTCGCTATCTAGTGCTCTCTCTCCTTGCCACATCAGATTGCGTGAAATAGCTAGCTAAATCGTCGATCATTGGGGATGCCCTTAGTGCAACTGTTTTCAGTTTTTGTCGGCTTTGACAAGCTCTTTGACTCAGAGGCGGAGCTCTCCATGCGGCATGTGGGGCAGCTGCCCCAGCTACCGCCGGTGTAGCACTACTACTACCCCCCATGTCTTCCTCCCTTCCGGCGGCGATCGGCGAGCAAGCAGCGACGGAGCGGCGGCGTGCGGCGGCTTCGTGACGAGAGAAAGAATAGAAAAAGAAAGGGGCTGCAGTTGGAGGAAAAGAACGGCCCAATAAGCCCACATGGCCCAAGTCTGAAAGTGTCCCCAAATTCCCAATCTCGCTCCCGACTGGCCGACTCCCGTCGTCCCGGTCTCGCCCCTCACCTCCCGCCGCCCGCAGCGCCAAAGCCCCACCGGCCGCCGCCGGCGCCCGCCGCATCTGCTGCTCCCGCCGCGCCCAAGCCCCCACCGCCGGCCGCACTGCTCGCCGCTCGCGCTCGCTGCTTGATGCCCGCTCCCGCTCTCGCCCTCTCGTGCACTGCTGTTGCTGCTCTGAATCTCTGATGGAGGACGATGGCGAGGAGATGACAGGCGCTGGCCGCGGGCGTGGGCGTGGCCGGGGAGAAGGCGAACAAGAAGAAGCACGCCGAGGTCGAGGCCGAGGTGCAGGCGGTCGTGGCACCAACAGTCATGCCTCTTCTGCAATTGGAAAGAAAAAATATGTAACTAGAGGTACAATTGTGATTTGTGATTTCTGAAATTCAGATTTAGGCATTGAGCATTTTATTTGAGAATTGAGATGTGAAAACTAAGATTGTACTGGTTGTATCTTTATAGATTTGAAGTCGTTTTATTCAAGTATGAGTGTTGGCAGAGGACTGAGTGTTGGTTCTGGCCCAAGTACCCATGAAAGTCAAATTGCAGTGGCTGTGGATGTGTTATCTGAAGAAATACATCAAGAACTAGTTGTAGTTTCTGAAGTTGAATCAACTGATGTTAGGACAGAGGAAGCACAAGCACAAGTCCAAACAGAAACAGTAGAGGCACAAACACAGGAAGAAGAAGAAACTGCGGCCACCGATCTCATTAGGGAATTTGATGCAGATATTCATGTTGTTGCTGATCCTGGATGTCGAATAGAAATTGATAGATTTCATCCTGACATTAGAGATGAGGTTAAGAGGGCTTATTTGTTGAAGGGTCCAACCCAACCTAGAGGTCATGCATTTCCAAAAACAAGTCATAGATGTTTCCGAGCAGCATGGTTTGATGATTATGAATGGTTGGAATACAGTGTTTCAAAGGATGCAGCCTATTGTTTCTATTGCTTTTTATTTAGGAGAGAAGCAGAGCATGAGAAGTTTGGTCATGTTGTTTTCAGTAAGACTGGCTATGATAATTGGAAGAATGCAGCAAATAGAGGACTTCCAGATCATTGTCGGGCTGTTAATGGCTGCCACAACAAGGCAAGAAAATGTGCTGATGACTTTAGGAATCAAAGGACAAGTATATAAAGAAGATTTCTCTGACTTGGATCCCTCTAATATAAGAGAACAACTTGAGACCTTTCTCCTTCATATGAGAAGAGTTGAAGAATTTCAAGCTTGCCAAGATTTCGGTAGTTTGGCCAAAACGATGGCAAAAATGGGAAGAGACATTGCTTTTCCAATTGTCTATCGCCTCATCAAGCTAGCATTGCTTCTTCCTGTTGCGACTGCCACTGTTGAAAGAGCCTTCTCAGCTATGAACATAATCAAGACAGATTTGCGCAATAGTATGTCCGATGAATGGCTTAATGACTTCATACTCTGTTACATTGAGAAGGAGATTTTTTAGAGGCCTTGAGGGAGGTGAAATTAGGAAGACATTTCAAGCCATAAAAACTCGAGCTATTGACTTGCCTAGGCCACCAAGAAGACCAAGACATGATTAGTTCTTTAGCGGCAGGCTAGTATTTTAGTGGTATGTCTCCTCCACTCCTCATAACTTTATTATATTACACATTAAGTTACTAATTGATTTGCTCTTCAAATTTACAGGTTTCTTAGCTCTTGGAATGTCGGATTTTGGTGTCTCATTTGGATATTTATTCTTTTTTGTTGATCTTTATTGAATTATTGGACTAATATCTTCAAATGAGCGGTACCAACATCAATCGCTGTTTAAATTTGGCATAGATTAGCTATTGATCTGTGTCATTGTGTTGTCATAAAAAAGTTGTGTTTGCGTTGCGCCCCACCTAAATTTTGTTGCGAGCTCCGCCACTGCTTTGACTCCTTGTGCTTCGGTTGGTCTTCTGTTCACACACACAATAGCTAGAAGATCTCAGACTTTGTTGGAGCAGGCAGCGGTAGCTCCCGCAGTAAGATTAATACACTCACTCACGACTAAGAGACTGGTTCACCGTTGTCGAGTTTGACGGTATGACCAACGCACAATGCCAGCAACAACGGACCACTTGAAATTACCATTTTCTCTAGATTTTTATTTATTATTACTAGTAAGTACATCCATGGACCTAGAGGCGCATCATCAACAAATATCGTGCCGATTAGTATATACGTTCTACCAGCAAGCTGCAACTGCGAACGAGATTAATGGCAGAGAGCCACCCAAGAGTTTTCTTTTTGTCTACAAAGAAGATGGGAGGAGAAGCTAAGAATGGGTTAATATGGAAAGGTTCACTCGAGAAAATTAAACACAAGAGACAGTCATAGCCCTAGCGTTTGATTGATCTTAGTGGAGTTAAGGTGATTTCCGCGGGAACGCCAGGGCGTGCCATATGCAGATGCAGCCCTAGCTTGTCAGAGGCAGAGAAGTCGAGTTCTGAATCCTGGTCGAGTTGTTATCCGGCAGACTGCCAACATAATTTTAGCACACAGTACGTGTGTAGCCTGACTGATTGAGTGATTATAACATTGATCAGTTCTCCTAATAAAACAGAACATTTCTCACTCAAGCCATTCTTACTAGCTGAATCGCAAAAAAAAAAAAAAAAAAAAAAAAAAAAAAAAAAAAAAAAAAAAAAAAAAAAAAAAAGCCATTCTTACTAGCTAGTTCAGCAACGGAATGTGCCCTGGCGATGCTGCTGCATTCTGAGTTCTCCGGTTCGCCTGTCTTCTCCACGTCCTGATGTCGTTGTACCTGACGGGCAACTTTGCGTCGTCAGCAGAATGGGTCTCAGTCTCACCCATGGAACCAGCACCGCACTCGTCGATCTCCTCCGCAGAGGCGTCGCCTTCCAAGTGCCGGACAATCTGTTCCATGTATATAAGCTTCAGAAACCCGTGCGTACTGCCACTGAAGTCTGAAGAGTCCAGGTCACGCCATGGACTAAAGAATGGCATTTCGACAGTACCTGGCTCATTCACGGCCGGCGCCGCGCGGACGAGCGCACCGCGGCCGCAGCGCACCTAACCAGCCTCGCCATCCGGTCTGCGTCGAAGCTCCGCAGCAGTGGGTCGACGAGGTCGTCGTAACTGTTGTGCTCTAACGCCCATGTGAGCAATGGCCTTGCCTGCATGTTCCAGAGTTCAGAGTTTTCATTACTATCCCTCTGCACCTGATCAGTCAGTTTGCAACTGAGCAGGTAAGTTCAACATTTTTTTTTTCGTTTCCCCATCTCAATTTAGCTAGGTAATAAAAAGGTAAGGTACAATACAAACCCAGCCAACTAAGGTGTCATCCGTGTCAGGATGCGATGAGATGGCCGCGCTCATGCCGGTGATGAGCTCTAGAAGCACTACTCCAAAAGAGAACACGTCGGATTTCTCAGTTAGCCTTCCAGAAATGGCGTACTCTGGTGCAAGGTACCTTCAGTACGAAAACATATATATTTGACGGCAAGTCCATATAATCATATATAATGCAGAGAACAAAAATGCTACATAGTATGAATTGTGCTCATGTGAAGTAAAAATGATCTACTCACATCAGAATGTTTACCCAATAGTTCCAACGATCCTTGTTGAGATGTGAGTTTCCCTCCCTGGTATGAATTTTGCCATACCGAAATCTGAAACCTTTAGGACAGAATGGGGCTCGTCAAACACCATCTTGGCGAATACACACAGACTCAAGTCGTGTGCGCGCACACAAACACGATGAACCGTTGATTATAGATTGTCACAGAACCGACCAATTTATACAAGATTAAGTACAGATGTCCCCGCTAATACGTTGACACTCGTATACTTTGTCTTATATAAACCCGGTAGTCCAACGAAATCACGAAAGATTTCAAACCAACTTGCAACAAACCAAGATCGTAGTAATTCAGCATAACCACATCACTTGTTACAACCTTTTACAAATAATCTACATAGATTATATAATATCGGAGTACACTCTAGTTATTACAAACCAGAATACAAGGTAGCGAAGAAGCATAGTTTTGAAACAAAAGCATAGATAAGGTTTACATTGCCAGTTCGAGCTCATATCTTACAAAAGCAATACAAGGTAAGAAGTCTACTAGAGACCATGCCCAATGGTCTAGTCTTCATTCCCGGCAGGAGAAGGCAGCATAGATTGCAGCAACCATTATAGAAGATGTCATCTCGCAACAGGGAATAAACCCCGAGTACTCAATTGTACTCAACAAGACTTACCCGACATGAAACGAAATAAAGACTCCAAGGATTATGCAAAGCTTTATAGGTGGAGTTGGCTTAACTCATTTTGCGTAAAAGCTTTAAGTGATAAGAGTAAGCATATTGTTATTAGCATCAAGTTAATCTTCATTAACCTGTTATCTAGGTTTGCACCTGTGCTAAACAAGCAACTGAGTAGAGAAATACATAACCAAAGCAGGTTGATCAATAGCTATCTTGTGAAGTTCCATTAACCATCCAAACAACTTATTGTTTTCAAGTATGGAGATCCCGTCAAGCTTCTCACTATCCAGGAGACGATGGCGATTCGAATCGATTACAACCCAGCTGGGGAAATATTCCTAACACTCTCCCGGCACACCCGGCCAAGGGTAGCCGTAGAACACCATTCGTACAACTCAGGAATCACGGATCCGAACAGCGCCTCACTTAGGGTTGCCACCATGCCATGAGGTCAGGAATTATAACACCTGCCTCTGGACTTACGGACATGACTTCCCACACGGACATACCACGCCGGATATGCCAATGGATCAGGAATTATAACACCTGTCGGCGGGTGAGACTTGATACTTTTCGCGATCCGGCCTAAGTTGAACTACTAGGCTTCACGCGGCGGATAACCTCGGATCCAACCCTAAGTGCTAGGCACTGTTCAACATGACTAAGATGGGCTCCATTCCTTGTAGGTGATTAATCGGTATGGCGGTTCGCTTGATTACAAAGCTCCCTGGCCCTGTGACGTCCACGTTCCGCCTAACCGTCGATTTACATCCATATGGTTATTTGCACGATAGCACATATAGCCAACCGTGAACCATCATCCTAATTCTCGCAAGTGATCATTAATCACTCGACTTCTACCGTTTAAGCATGGCTAAGCAAATGCTACGTATCATATCATTAGGATTTCCAAGGATGATAACTGGACAAGGAATGATATAAATGCAGCAAGGGTTCCAATTCAATTCCTAGAACTTAATGCAACAATCATAAAGCATTTAGTAATTATAAAAGTTAGGAAGTTAAAATGCTCTGGGGCTTGCCTAGATAACTTAATATCATATTAAGTTAGCAGGTTCCAGCTGCAGTGAACGATCACCCATCATCTTCAAGATGGTCACCATAACACCGTCTTTCGGTACGGCTTCGACGTCCTTTCGTCGATCCATCAACGATCATCGTTCCTAGATGATATGTATGGATGCGATGCATGCTTAAGTGAAATCAACATAATAATGACATTTACAAGGACGAAGGATAAGTAACACGTCCCGAGTAAACTAGGGTCACTAATCGTTAAAAGGTCCGACTCTCATCCTCACTTAGTGATTGACTCACGAAAAGGGTTACCACAATATTACCTAACCAAGTATATCACCATCTTTATTAAAAACTAGGCATCACTAGAAACCCAACAAGCTTTGATTCACCAAATTTGGACAAGTAGAACTCGAGATATGAATTTAACAAACAAAGCAAACTAAAATTACCTATTTATCAAGATAAATAAAACTGCCGAAAACTTCTACTGAACCAAGTCATATTATTATTCTACTGCAAAGAGAATTTCACAAGGATTCCAAAAAGTCCTCATTTGCTATTTTACGATTTTTCTACGAATTACTATGAATTTCCAAAGTTTGAATTCAAAACTAAATTTGAAAAGCATTTTCAAAATGAAAAACAGGCACGCGGGCCGATTTGGCTGGCTCGGCCCAGCTCTGCTGGCGGTGCTGCGCAGGCGCGCGGCCCAGGTACGGGCGGGCGGCCCAGCGGCAGTAGCAGCGCGCGGGCGGCCCAGCGCGGGGCAGGCCGACCCAATAGCGGCGCGCGAGCGACCCACGGGGTGAGCAGGCCGGCCCAACCCGGCTTGACTAAGGTCCGACTTGGCCATTTTGCAAAAAGGGGCTCGCGTTTTCGTAAAATTACAAAAGCATCCCAAGCACTATTCCTATGAGTCATGAAGGTTTGCATCTAGGTCCTTGACGTTCACCGAATTTTCAAAAACAAGTCCACGCGAGATTTCACAGAAGAACGACGGCAGGACCGGTGCGATCTCAACGCCGGCTAGGTTTCCGGGGACGGCAAGGGTACAGGCGTGACCTACAAGACGTGGCGCATCGATTGAGGTGGTTATCGCGGTGGCAGAGGCACGGCGGCGGACTCGTTATCGGTGGCGGCGTTCATGTCCACACGGCGCACGACTAGCCGGCGGCTGCGGTGACCTAGAGACCAATTGAAGGACACGGAAAACTCCAGTGGGTTGAGGCGGAGCCTATGCTCACCTTGGTCGAGGCCAAGACGGGGCGGAGCATGGTGCTGCTCGACGATGGTGCGGGCGGCGGCGAGCTCCACTGGCAAGGTCGGTGTTCCAACGACTTCGGCCAGGCGCTGCGAAAACAAACGTGCGCAGGAGATGAAGTAGGTGATGGCGAACACGATGGTGACGACGAGAATGAAAGATGATTAACGGTGGAGATCATAATCGGTGGCGAGCTTGCGGCGGCTTCGCTTTGCCGACCGTGAAGAAGATGGTGTCGTGCGGACGCCCCAGACGACTTCGGAGGGCATGGATAGGCTCGGCATGTGCGCAAGGATGCAGCGAAGCTGATGGCGTGATGGATTGGATGAAGATGGAGCACTGGCGACGAATTTGGCCGGCGGCTGCGTGGTGCTCAACGGCAACCGGGCGAGAGAAAATGAAGAGGAGGAAAAGATGGAGTGGCCGGCTTCGGCTTTGAATGCGGTCGTGAGGTGGCGGGCGAGCTCGCGACGTCGTCCACGCGCCTGGTTGTGCGGGCAATCCGGGAAGACGCGCGACGGCCACGGCGACGACGAGGAGCAGCGAACGGCATGGGCGCGGTACTGTAGCAGATAGGGTAATTTTCCACTTTTCTAAAAGCTCAAGATTTCATATTGAAACTTGAAAAAGTTTAAACATGAAAGTTACTTAAAATAATGAAAATGACACTTTTACTTTTTGAACCATATCGAAATTCTTAGTATTTTTGAAAGTAGGTTTTTAAATTTAAATTTGAATTTCAAACATCACTCAAATGCAATGTCATTAAGCCATTTAATGATGCTTATGGAATGCAATTGGGCTATTAACACTGAGGTGTTACAGCCTTCCCCCCTTAAGAAAATCTCATCCCGAGATTTTGAAAAAACGTACCAGTCGGAATAGAAAGATGGATAAGTATTTTTCAAATAGTCCTCTCGTTCCCATGTTGCATCTTTCTCACTGTGATTACTCCAAACCACTTTGAACAATTTCACCAATCGACTGCGAGTCACCCGTTCTATAACATCCAAGACCTTCACTGGCTTTTCTTCATAAGAAAGATCAGATTGTAATTTAATATTCCTGACTTTAACTTCTTCTTCCGAGATGCGAAGACATTTCTTCAACTGAGAGACATGAAAGACTGGGAGGATAGTTCCCATTTCAGGAGGTAATTGAAGCTTATAAACTACTTTTCCACATTTCTCAATGATCGGATAAGGACCAATATAACGAGGTGCAAGTTTACGCTTCACACCGAAATGTTTCACACCTTTCATGGGCGTCACCTTAAGATATACATGATCAACCACCTTGAACTCAATAAGCTTCCTTCGTTTGTCAGCATAACTCTTTTGTCGAGCTTGAGCGGCTTCCATATTTTTATGGATTTTCCGGACTTGCTCTTCGGCATCCTTGACGAAGTCACTTCCATAATACTTTCTTTCCCTGGTTTCTACCTAATTCAAAGGAGTTTTATATTTTCTACCATATAAGGCTTCGAAGGGAGGCATCTTAATACTCTTTTGATAACTATTATTATAACAGGATTCGGCTAAAGGCAACCATTTGTCCTATGGTCCTTTATAGGATATAACACAAGCTCGAAACATGTATTCTAGAATTTGGTTCACACGCTCAGTTCGTCCGAGTCTGCAGGTGATAAGCTGAGCTTGTGAAGTGTTTGAGCGCCAAAATCTTGTTGGAGGCGTTACCAGAAACGAGCTGTAAATTGAGTTCCCCTATCAGAGATAATAGTCTTGGGCACACCATGAAGACGAATCACTTGTTCTTTATGGAACGTTTTTGTCTGAAGAATTTCCTTCATTGATCCCGTAATGGGTAATACTTCGGAAGTAATCAGAGAGTCTGCGACTCAAAATACTTATCCTCGATCTTTGGTGACAACATCGTGGCATCGGCGTCCATTGGATACATAAAGGTGATACCTAATTTTGTCGACTCGTTGTTTGCAAAGATCCTTATATAAAGGGTATCCATATCCAAGTGATGATTATCATCTCGAGTTAAATCGATGCAACCTCTTGGATAAAAACACCGACCGGTGAAGCCATACACTACCGGGGAAGGTTAAACATTGTTGTATTATGAAATTTCAACAACTTACAAAGAAACTTTTCTCATAACTATTTCTTTCCTCAACAAATTCTCAAATTCATTGAACATTTTGCATTTCTCAAATGGTTGAGAGAGTTCACAAAGTTTGACGACATTTTTCCCCGGTGTTTGAGTCACTTCATTAAGCCTTCATGTAGGTGAGCGTTAGTTGTCTCTTAAATACTAAAAGTTCTAAGGCTTCAACTCTTGTATCAAACAATTATTGTTGTTGCCGATGCGAGATGACCATTCTCGAAGTCGGCCGAAAGGATTTACACCTAAAAGGGTCGATTCAACAAATGATCACTATCTATTCATTTAGCAATTGAGAACTGGGATGAAAAATCACGAGCACAAGGAATCCCTTATGAAGAAAGATCTCCCTTGACCCGTGTCTATCTAATAGCTTGTCCAACTTGAGTGTTGTGTGCACCCTTTTGCGTCAATAGAAATGACACATATCCAACCAATGATAACATTTCTCATGGAAACGGTCAATAGAGTCACTTATCTACCATCTCTTGTAGTCTGTTAATGTTTATGTCAATGACCTGTTTGTTCGAAGATTATCTTCTTTGTAATTCTAAAAGAAAGTTTCATTACAATTGGTCCAACAAGACCTCCTGATCAGACTTAAGAAGATAACCAAGGGAGAAGTCATGATAAGATAACATATTGGTGTATTTTCCTGGTGGATCCTGACTAAAACCATGATACCAACGCGTGCCGAGCAGCACAACCATGTGTCGGCCGCCAACAGGAGGCTCTCGGTTTCGTCACGGCACCGATAGTTTAAAATCAAGACACCATTACCGATCTTACAATCAACATGAAATCCTATATGACATAGGCAGATCTCGCATGGATGTATCAGGTGCAAGACGAGTTAAATAAGCAATGATGATCACAAGATTCGGAGATAACAAGGATAAGATGAAAGAATAGGTTATGGCACAAGACGACATGGATACATCCCGTGCCAACCAAGTTATGGCTAGATATAATGTTATCAAGGAGTTCAAGTATGGATTTCCCTGATGGATTAGAAGAGTAGGGGTACATTGGTTGCAAGCTATAGTGGCTCATGCTCATAAATCTCGATACTGCGCGCACCTAGTAGAAACTTATGTGACCGGGCACACAAGAGACTCTAGGTTCCGTCACGGCACCGGGTTACATGAACACGGCACCACTATAGGACAAAATAACAAGAACCCACGTTTGGGCAAGACTAAGAATGTAACCACGATTTAAAGTTAGTCACAATCACAAGGTAGTTAGGAATTCGAAGAACAACTTTGAATCCCTAAGAAGTATTGACAAGATGACATCACTCTAACCGTGGACTATAAAGGATCACGGTCATAGGCTTGGGTAACGGCAAAGCCCGACAATAACATCACCCAGGTGATTCCGAGTTTCGACGATGTTTCCAAGTCATGGATCATGGTACTTTAAAGGTCACAATCATAGTGATATTCGAGGAAGATTTTCGTTGTTAAACGACACCAAAGAGGCAGCATGGTTCGGATTTGAGAGGAGTCAATGCATGACATAATTATCAATTGAATCAAGAGTTGTACTAGGCTTTGGTTTTGAGGTGACGATGTATATCAAAGTACATTTACTAAGTCCCAAAGTTTAGAAACTCGTGGAGTAAATATTACCAAATGATTAGCAAATCATATATTGTTATTCACACTAGAGATATTGCCCTTCTTGTTGTCTTCATCCATAAACTAGTACAACCCCATTAAGTTGACTTCATGAGTTAACAATGCCCTCATGAATAACTCTTCATTTAAACGAACATAACACTGGTAGCTGGAACAACTCTTTTGAAAAAAATTATTTAAAAAAAATATGTCTCTAGGAGCTTGGTAGACTATTACAGTATCACTATTTTACGGTGTCTTCCCTTGTGCCACAGAGAATCTGCCATATCAGACAGGTTTAGGCATCGCTCCGTTTGGAACCACTATGTTAACTGTAGCTGGTCCTTGACTCTCAAATTATTGCTACTAACTCCACCAATTGCAAGGTTTGCTCCATTGATTACAAGGAAAAATTCTCCGTAGTAGCAAAGGAATGCAGAACTTCATTAGGAACTTCAATCCCATGTGCTCTCTAGTTACAATTTGATGATTTGAACTCTTCCTCTCGGTGGACCTTGTAAGCAATACACTTCATGTGAGCCATTTGAATCAAAAGATGCAACTTCTTGTAAGAGGACAATTTTTAATTTTTATTTTTAGAGGGAGGACATATTAAGAACTTTTGAGGTAAGAAGTTTTATAAGGGAGGACAAGTGTAAAAATTATATGAATGTCATGATGCATGCACAATCCATACGTCCTTACAATCCTAATCTTGATTCTAACGTTCTAGACGGTGGCATATATACGTTCTCTCATATATCGAAACTAGTCGAACTAACGTGAGCGTTGTTAGTATACCTGCAGAAAAATTTCTCATTTCAGCCCAACAATTCCCAATATAACACACAAAGAAAGCAGTAACACATGTTACGCACCCCCCTCCATCTATGCATATTCCCAATATACATAGATGTAGGTGCACGATACCCGAATCATCGTCGAAGACGGCATCACCAAGAATGGTGGAAAACACCCTCACATGGGGCATCCATATAAACACGTGTGGAACATGTAAATACTTCAAGTGCCATATAAGCACTCCCCTAGATCGGCGTTTGTCCGATCATGCTCTCACAACTCACCTTACCTTGGCGACGATTCAAACATTAACACTAGCGACATATATGGCTAATTCATATATGAAGGTTACCACCACCATTAGACCACGGGGTAACTATTGCGGTCAAGTTATCACTCTTCATACCTTAGCAAAGCGTCGATGCAATATTTAAACTCCCCCAAGTTAGCACTTAACTAAGCCACCTATAAGTCCTTATATGGGCAAAAAGATATGAACACCGGCAACCTTTAGGTTTGAAATTAAGTTTTTGCAAAAACTTTGGTTTTATTACACAAATGACGGTTTAATGCTGAACCATGCTCCGATGCCACCTGTCACAAAACCGACCAATTTATACAAGATTAAGTACGATGTCCCCGCTAATACGTTGACACCCATACTTTGTCTTATATAAACCCGGTAGTCCAACAAAATCATGAAGGATTTCAAACCAACTTGCAACAAACCAAGATCGTAGTGATTCAACATAACCACATCACTTGTTACAACATTTTACAAATAATCTACATAGATTAAATATATCGAAGTACACTTTAGTTATTACAAACCAGAATATAAGGTAGCGAAGAAGCATAGTTTTGAAACAAAACCATAGATTAAAGTTTACATTGCCAGTTTAAAGTCATATCTTACAAAACCATTTGAAGATGAGATATAAGAGATGACCATGCCCAATGGTCTACTTCATTCCCGTAGGGGGTACATATCCATCTTGTTGCCACCATTATAGAAGATGTCATCTCGCAACAAGTGGGAATAAAACCCTGAGTACTCAATTGTACTCAACAAGACTTACCCGACATGAAACGGAAATAAAGACTCCAAGGATTATGCAAAGCTTTATAGGTGGAGTTGGCTTAACTCATTTTGCGTAAAAGCTTTAAGTGATAAGAGTAAGCATGTTGTTATTAGCATCAATTTAATCTTCATTAACCTGTTATCTAGGTTTGCACCCGTGCTAAACAAACAACCGAGTAGAGAAATATATAACCATATCGGTTCATCAATAGCTATCTTGTGAAGTTCCATTAACCATCCAAACAACTTATTGTTTTCAAGTATGGAGATAATCCCGTCAAGCTTCTCACTATCCAGAGATGATGGCGATTCGAATCGATTACAACCCACTGGGGAAATATTCCTAACACTCTCCCGACACCCGGCCAAGGGTAGCCGTAGAACACCATTCGTACAACTCGGAATCACGGATCCGAACAGCGCCTCACTTAGGGTTGCCACCATGCCATGAGGTCGGAATTATAACACCCGCCTCGGACTTACGGACATGACTTCCCACACGGACATACCACGCCGGATATGCCAATGGATCGGGAATTATAACACCCGTCGGCGGGTGAGACTTGATACTCTTCGCGATCCGGCCTAAGTTGAGCTACTAGGCTTCGCGGCGGATAACCTCGATCCAGCCCTAAGTGCTAGGCACTTTGTTCAACATGACTAAGATGGGCTCCATTCCTTGTAGGTGATTAATCGGTATGGCGGTTCGCTTGATTACAAAGCTCCCGGCCCCGTGACGTCCACGTTCCGCCTAACCGTCGATTTACATCCATATGGTTATTTGCACGATAGCACATATAGCCAACCATGAACCATCATCCTAATTCTCGCAAGTGATCATTAATCACTCGACTTCTACCGTTTAAGCATGGCTAAACAAATGCTATGTATCATATCATTAGGATTTCAAGGATGATAACTGGACAAGGAATGATATAAATGCAAAGCAAGGGTTCCAATTCAATTCCTAGTACTTAATGCAACAATCATAAAGCATTTAGTAATTATAAAAGTTAGGAAGTTAAAATGCTCCGGGGCTTGCCTTGGTAACTTAATATCACATTAAGTTAAGATTCCATCTTTAGTCATTGATCAACCATCATCTTCAGGATTGTCACCATAACACCGTCTTTTGGTACGGCTTCGACGCCCTTTCGTCGATCCATCAACGATCATCGTTCCTAGATGAGGTGCATGGATGCGATGCATGCTTAAGTGAAACCAACATAATAATGACATTTACAAGGACGAAGGATAAGTAACACGTCCCGAGTAAACTAGGGTCACTAATCGTTAAAAGGTCCGACTCTCATCCTCACTTAGTGATTGACTCACGAAAAGGGTTACCACAATATTACCTAACCAAGTATATCACCATCTTTATTAAAAACTAGGATATCGAGATAAAACCCAACAAGCTTTGATTCACCAAATTTGGACAAGTAGAACTCGAGATAAGAATTTAACAAACAAAGCAAACTAAAATTACCTTTTATCAAGATAAATAAAACTAAAAGTTTATCCTGAACCAAGTCATTTATTATTCACCATCGCAAAGAGAATTTCACAAGGATTCCAAAATTGGTTTGCACCATTTTGGAGTTTTCTAGAATTACTATGAATTTCCAAAGTTTGAATTCAAAACTAAATTTGAAAGCATTTTCAAAATAAAAACAGCACGCGGGCCGATTTGGGCCCAACTCGGCCCGTGGCGCGTGCGCATGTGCGCGCCCAGCGGTGGCGCGGCAGCGCGCGCGCCCGGCGCCTGACGGCGGCGGCGGCCAAAGCCCGCGCAAGCAGGCAGCCGGGCGGCCGAGACACGCGGGCGGCCCCGACCCAATAGCGGCGCGCAGGAGCGCGACCGACCCACGGGGTGAGCAGGCCGGCCCAACTCGGCTTGACTAAGGTCCGACTTGGCCATTTTGCAAAAAGGGGCTCGTGTTTTCGTAAAATTACAAAAGCATCCCAAGCACTATTCCTATGAGTCATGAAGGTTTGCATCTAGGTCCTTGACGTTCACCGAATTTTCAAAAACAAGTCCACGCGAGATTTCACAGAAGAACGACGGCAGGACCGGCGCGATCTCAACGCCGGCTAGGTTTCCGGGGACGGCAAGGGTACAGGCGTGACCTACAAGACGTGGCGCATCGATTGAGGTGGTTATCGCGGTGGCAGAGGCACGGCGGCGGACTCGTTATCGGTGGCGGCGTTCATGTCCGCACGGCGCACGACTAGCCGGCGGCTGCGGTGACCAAGAGACCAATTGAAGGACACGGAAAACTCCAGTGGGTTGAGGCGGAGCCTATGCTCACCTTGGTCGAGGCCAAGACGGGGCGGAGCATGGTGCTGCTCGACGATGGTGCGGGCGGCGGCGAGCTCCACTGGCAAGGTCGGTGTTCCGACGACTTCGGCCAGGCGCTGCGAAAACAAACGTGCGCAGGAGATGAAGTAGGTGATGGCTAACACGATGGTGACGACGAGAATGAAAGATGATTAACGGTGGAGATCATAATCGGTGGCGAGCTTGCGGCGGCTTCGCTTTGCCGACCGTGAAGAAGATGGTGTCGTGCGGACGCCCCAGACGACTTCGGAGGGCATGGATAGGCTCGGCAGGTGCGCAAGGATGCAGCGAAGCTGATGGCGTGATGGATTGGATGAAGATGGAGCACTGGCGACGAATTTGGCCGGCAGCTGCGTGGTGCTCAACGGCAACCGGGCGAGAGAAAATGAAGAGGAGGAAAAGATGGGGTGGCCGGCTTCGGCTTTGAATGCGGTCGTGAGGTGGCGGGCGAGCTCGCGACGTCGTCCACGCGCCTGGTTGCGCGGGCAATCCGGGAAGACGCGCGACGGCCACGGCGACGGCGAGGAGCAGCGAACGGCATGGCGCGGTACTGTAGCAGATAGGGTAATTTTCCACTTTTCTAAAAGCTCAAGATTTCATATTGAAACTTGAACAAGTTTAAACATGAAAGTTACTCAAAATAATGAAAATGACACTTTTACTTTTTGAACCATATCGAAATTCTTAGTATTTTTGAAAGTAGGTTTTTAAATTTAAATTTGAATTTCAAACATCACTCAAATGCAATGTCATTAAGCCATTTAATGATGCTTATGGAATGCAATTAGGCTATTAACACTTGAAGTGTTACATAGATCTTTCCACATGCGGATTCAATTTACCTTCGGATTGAAGTCAGAGTCAAGTAGGATGTTGGCTGCCTTGATATCACGATGGATAATTCTTGGATGACCTAACATAAATTTTGAACACACAAATAAAAAATCACTGATTTTTTTAGAGAAGTTCACCACGCCATTAAGTGGCTATAGAGCTGAACATAGTTGGCATTTTTTTGGCATTTGATTTACTCCTTTTGTCCCCAATTAAATCAAATTATAGAGTTATTCTAAATCAAACTATTTCAAGTTTTGATTAAATTTATAAAAAAGAGCACCAACATTTGTACACAAAACTAGTATCACTAGATATTGCTTACAGTCAAAATATGACTGCAAAGATTGAAGACGTGCAAGCAAAAAGGCGTGCCACGGTTAGTAAGGCTCTCACACACACGCCCGTTGTGTTGACATGTTGATAATCGCTCATCACACAAAGACCACACTATGGTTATAGGAAAAACCATGTGTCCTCAACCTAGCTAGAAACTCCCACCGTACCTCTATTAAATGCTAACAAAGATTGACTTTTTTTTAAGACGACTACCTTCGTTAACGTTTAATAGAACCATCCGCCTTAGGTCAGTCTCAATGGAGGTTTCACGGGAGTGTCATGCACATTAAATAGACTGACATGTCAGCATTTGCATGAAATTGCATAAAATTAGGAGGAGAGAGAAGTAATTCATTTCACCATGGTGAAACTATATAGCAGTGTTTCTAAAACATTGGAAAGTGTGTGAAACCCCAATTGAGAATGTTATTTTATTTCATCCACATGCATTGAGGAAGGACATTGGTGGAAGAGAAAAGAGAGACAACGATGGACTATGTAAGAAGCTTTAAATGTATGATGCGAAACTACGAACGAAACTATGTATTGATGGAGAGAGTTATTTCATATCAAAATTTCAAATCTTGAAAACTGTGAGATGAAATTAGTCATTGAGACTAGCCTTAGGATATCCATCTCTATTCGCCTTAGGATATTCATCTCCATTAATAAAAGACTATAATTCTATAAATACAGAAGCCCAACCACTCCATTTTCATCTTCCATGAGCTCTTCAAACGAGAGGAGATCCAAATCTCCCGTGAATCTCACGTTCAGTAATCGATTTGGTTGATCACAACCATCTTCAATTCTCTCAATCTCTCTAACCGGCCGACGGGCCGTACCTAGTTCTCTCACTCTCTGTTTTTCTCTAGAGCAGAGAGGAACTCACCCATCCGGAGGGAAGAAAATTTACTGCGACACCGCCGCAATCCGCATCGCGTGCGTCACGGCCGTGTTTGGTTTTGAAATTAATTTTCCTGTTGTTGACACCTTGGCGTGTCGGTCGGTTTTCGAAAGTCTTTCCTGATCTACGTATACACGGGCAAACACGGAGGTAGGACCTACGTACAAACTACAATTCTGAGTTCACCTTTAATTTTAGCAATTACCATCTCTGTCTCTCTGATAAGACGTCCTTGATTACCGGCGACTTGACCCGCGCCAAGTTCGCCACTTGTGATCCGTCGTCATGTTCTCCAGCAGTTGGCATGATTGGTTGCTACTATACTAATTATATCAACCACACACATTTCCATCAATTCTTAGGAAAATTATGGCAGACAAAAAAATGTGGGGAGTATAACGAACAAAAAAATTGGGTGGGGACTATATCCACCATTCACTTTGTGGACACCCATCATGTTAAGACTAGTTGTATCGCATAATTCCTCTACCTTAATATAAGATATTTTGCATGATTATAAAATTGTTTTCTGAGCAAATGGCCATATAGTTCTCAAGTTAGCGCTTGGGACTCCCGGATAGCTATAAACACTAATTTTGCAAGAAATAAATACTCAACTTGCAATTTCCCGTTTTATGCAAAAAAAAAAAAAATCTCTTCGATAATGCAACCATGCAATATATTATGAGTAGAGGGATACAACACATATCAAACATAAATTCATTATAGGATAAATTAAAATAATTGCTTGGAATGCTAATTCCAGTTGGGAATTCCATAAACTATCGTAATGTTGAGACTAGAACTGACGGCAAGATTTATACTTTGCCAAATTCTCTCAATCTGGATCTGCAAATTCAGTTCCACATATCGGTCCCAGGGATGAAAATGGACAAGGAGTTCCTTCCAGAAAATCCAGGAGGTGACCGGTGGTGGGGATCCGATCTCTGTGGAATTGGTGTTCCCGAGCGTGGAATTGAACGACCAGCACAGCACGTTATGCAGCTCAATTGGCTGACCGGTGGTGGAGAGGAAGCCAACGGACGCTTCTTTTGCCATGGTTTTTGTCAGGTCAACGCTTGCGTTGGTGTGGTGAGAAACATCGCCGATTCGGAGGCTGGTGTCTAACCTCTTCGTTCGGCCGTTGTAGTCCATCTGCACTATCATCACGGTGCATCCAGATGACTGGTTCATGGTGTTGCTCGGGAATAGTGTCGTGTTCACCTGCACCTTGGAAACGATGTAGTTGACGTTGACGCTGATGGCGCGGCCGTGGCCGTTCTCCTGCAGGTACGCGTCGAACTCCACTTCGATGACCTCATCTTTGCTAGTCGTCGCGTTGATGTTGCTGAGGTTCATCGCGCCGTCGTTGCTCAAGTGAGGAAGAATGGTTGGTTGATCATATCGCCCAAGGAAGATGGCCAACCTTGCGGCAGTGGAGTTTTTGCTCGTACTGCCTTGATGAATTGGGAGGCAGAAGGTCATGCCCATGCTAAAGTCGGCAACCTCGCCGGCTTCGTCCCAGAGCGGCACCGGCCGTGCATATAACACCCGGCCGATACTTTTGCTGACCGTCTCCATGCTGGGGTAGATCATGTCTATCTTGGGATCGACATATGTATTTACAGGGCCCTCCTGGGAATTAGGATGTGTTGAGTTCAGATAGAAGAAGTTAAGATCATCCGTGTTACTCAAGCTGCCGGGCTGGGAGAAGTTGAATTTGAAAGACACGGAGATAGGGGACTGCACGGGGCGTGAGAAAACACTCGGCAATGACAAGAGAGAAAAGAATGGGGGCTACGCGGTGAGGTTTCATTGAAGTCATTATGTTTGGGGTTTCGCGTTGTAAATTATTCCCTTTTATAAACAAGCCAAGGTAGTAGTCGAGTCGAACCCTTTTTTTCTGCTCATCGAGATCATCTGCATGTTCCTGGCACCTTCCTGTTCGTATTTTTCTTGTGGTGGGCCCTACCGTTGTTGTTACGAGGCTGGCGCTCCCTATTATGTTTATCTGTCAGTCAACTTCGCGCGCGCGTCGGATTTGAAATCAGGCCTTGTTTAGTTCCAGAATTTCTCCCCAAATTTCACTATGCAAAAAGAAGATTTCCTATCATATCAAAATATCGGCGCATTCGTCATCGAAAGTCTTAAATATAGATAAAATCAAAACTAATTGCACAGTTTATTGTACTTTGTGAGATCGAATCTTTTGAGTCTAATTAATCAATATTTGACAATATTTCACAAATACAAACGAAATTGCTTCGTGCGTCTTACACATGTGTGAACACCCAAATTTGGCATGCTAAATTCGGGATCTAAACAAGGTCTCAGTGGCAAAGGTTGATTTTATGTCAGTGTTGTGCTTGGTTTGATACTCTGTGGACCATTCATTTAATAAGATCAAATATTAAAATCATCTGTTACTTTCATACAGATAATATACAAAATATATATCTATTCAATTTTTAATTTTGTAAAATAGTATGAATATCAAAAATTTTAGATAACAAATAGATTTTCTAGATCTAGTTAATGCAACAAAGAACCTCGTGTCGCCCTCGCGCGGGCGGCTCGGAGCGAAACCCTAGCCGCCGCCGCCACCTCCCCCCTCCCTTTCTCTCCACCTCGCTGCCGCCAGAGCGCGCCACCAGGACGCCCGGGCGGCAAACGAGAATGGTGGCGGCGGGGCCTTGACTCGGCGACGTCCTGTTTCTGTTGCGACGGAGAAGGGGCGAAGCTAGGCGGCCGACGATGGCGCTTGCCTGCATGGGCGGCGGATCCTTTTGCGGCTCGTCTGGTTTGGCCCTTCACAAGTTGTTCTGGTGGAGTCCACAAAATTAGATCGGCCTCCACGCGACTCAGTCGGCATCTCATCCCGCCGCCACCAAAGGCGGGTTCAGCAGAGCCAGAGCCGCCGCGTGCCTAGGCATAGGTGGCTTTACTTGTGCAACAGTGGCAGCCGACCTAGACGTCCCAGATCAAGACGGAGGCAACGATCAATGGCGTAACAGTTCGGCAAGGGCAATGGCGGTACTACCTTGTTTCGACGGCGGTGACGCCTGCGGGTGCCACTTTCCTTGTTGGAGGAGTCGTCTTTCATGCGGATCTTCCCGGGTGAAAACCCATGTTCAGTTCTCTGGCGGGGCGATGATGGCGTTAGCGGATGTCATTTTCTCGTTGGAGACGCCGCTTTTGAAAAATTTCTTGGGTTGTCGGCTTTGGTGCCGGCAACGAGATGGTGACTCCTTTGGATATACACCAGGTGCTTCGTGCTATTGCCAGAATACAACATCCAGTGTCTTCATTGTCCAACAATCTTTCAGTGTCTTTATTAGGTCTTACAGACGTGTGTGGCGGCATTTTCTTGACGTTGGTGGAGACGACATCACGGAGCAAGTCATTTGTTGCGTAGGACTACTATAGTCTTGTTGGGATATTTTTTTTCCCTCCGTCAGTTTTTTTATTTTAGTTTTCTCTGTTGTAATAATTTGGTCTGATGCATTCTAGAAGGAGGATGACTGAAACCTGAAATACAATTTCCAGTATCTAATAAAAGGTTAGTACATACATGATCTATTGAATATGATAGATGACTTTTATTTATAATTTAAGACGAAGTGACATAATTTGATTAGCATAGACTACCAAAAACCTTTTAAAAAAGCATAGACTACCAAAAAGCTAACGTGCATGACATAATATGATTAGTACACAACCTTTTGCTCTACTTGATGTGATAGGTACAATGTTGTGATAGGTACAGTGTTTGCAGAGTTCTTCATTATCATTTTCAGGTACATGATCAAGCTCATCCCACAAGTTTTGATATATATGTATATCACGGTTTTCTCCTCGTCCAAAAATCTGAATAATATATGTAGCATGTTTCAATAAATTCTCATCCCCCTCAATGATTTCACCATTATTTTCCAAAGAGATTACAGTATCTTTCCTTCCTACCATTGGCCACTTTATGAAAGTAACTAGTATTATTAACCCCATTCAAAATCCATTGTTCATGGCATCTATTATGCCAATGAGTTTCCTCTTGGTCTAAAAGATGCAAGTTTTCAATCTTTGAACAACAACATTTTCCTAATAACTTTTTTTGACAAGAAAAGGCTGTGGGGGAGTTCCCCACAGTACTGATTTTTTTAGAAAATAGGCATCCAAATTCGCTCTCAATGGGATTCAAACATGGATGACTAGGTGTAGTGCCACATTTTCCTGATAACTTGACCTGTATCAAGACCAATAATCTCCTCAATGGCTTGTAAGTCAGAGAGCTCACTAGCTACTAATGATTCCAGTGAAAATTAACGTTGAGGCTCTATTATAGTGTATAACTAGGTGGGCAACCATATCAAGGCTGTAGCACTTGTACATCACTGCATAATGCCTCCCTAGCATTTCGAAGCTCTGCTTGGCTGTTTCTGTTGCAAGGGTTATGTGCTCTTGCCGTGGTGTCCTATATCATCGCAGAGCTTTGGTGTTGGTACCCTGCCTACGACTGTTTCCGGTGCTCCTGGTTCATCTCGGGATTCCCTAGCATTTGAAAGCTTTGGTGGGCTGTTTCTGTTGGTAGGATTGTGTGCTCTTGCCGTGGTGTCCTATATCATCGCAAGGCTTTGGTGGTAGTTTAGAAGGGCGAGGAGCGCGGATGAGAGCACCGGGGAGCTCAACCAAGAGCTCGGGCGGTGTGTAGCGGCGCCCCAGCGGTACCACTACCGCGAGGTGGCAGAGGCTACGGACAATTTCGCCGACAGCAGGAGGATCGGGCGGGGCGGGTTCGGTGCGGTGTACCAGGGCTTCTTGACCGACGCTGGCGGTCGCCACGTCGCCGTCAAGGTGCTCTCACCGGAATCGGTGGAGCAGGGAAGGAAGGAGTTCGAGGCGGAGGTGAGTATCATAGGCCGGCTGAGGCATCGCAGCCTTGTGGAACTGTTGGGCTGGTGCGACTGCCGGAGGGGCCTCTTCCTCGTGTACCAGCTCGTACCGGAGGGCAGCCTTGACAGGCATCTCCATAGCTCTGATCGTCTGCTAAATTGGTCACAAAGGTAAGAAGCAAAACATTATTAGTTTTCGTCTTTAAACATTTGGTGAAAATTGACAAGAATCGTCATGAAAAAAGGTACACCATCGCAGTGGACTTGGGATCCGCCATACTGTACCTCCACACGGAGTGCGAGCAGTGCGTCGTGCACGGCGACATCAAAACGAGCAACGTGATGCTCGACTCGTCGCTCCGGGCCAAGCTCGGCGATTTCGGCTTGGCGAGGCTCGTGGACCACGGAGCAGAACCGCAAACCACCCAAGTCGTCGCGGGGACGGTCGGGTACATCGACCCGGAATTCGTCGCCACGCGTAGGCCGAGCATAGAGTCTGACGTCTACAGCTTCGGCATCGTGCTCCTCGAGATCGCCACCGGCAAACGGCCTACACCGGCATCTAGACAGCCAGCAGGTGATGATGCTCCAGCACTCCTCATCAGACGTGTTCGTGACATGCTCAGCAGGAACTCCATCCTCGACGCGGCCGACCAGAGGCTGAACGGCCAGTTCGACCGGCAGCAGATGGAGCGCGTGCTCGTCACGGGCCTTTGGTGCGCGCACCGCGACCGTGCCCGGCGACCGTCCATCGCGCAGGCCATGGCGGTCCTCCGCCCCGAAGGTGCAGGACTGCCGGACTTCCCAGCAGAGTTCCTTGTGGATCTGGAGCAAATTCATGGACTGCAAGAACAGGCTTTCGGGGACCTGTCGTTCGGCTCGACGCGTTCATCCGCAGCCACCGCGTATCATACGCCGGCGGACTCAAGCTATCTTCGCACAGAGGAATGATACTAGCTAGTACGTACACGTTAATGAACTTAAACCAACAGAGAAATGTTAAGATTCCACATGTGACGAATGCCAAAGCCCCCAGTTCCTTTTTTTTTCGGTCAATCAATTGCCAGTTAATTAGCTAGGTGATATCTATGTCTACCTCATTGTTATTGCAAAGGATCACTTTTGTGGAGTGCATGCAGAATGTTTGTACCGTATTGTGAACAGCGTCAAACAGGTGCTCATGTTTATCACCGTTCTGATTTCTGAACGAGTCCCAACTCCCGAAGTGCGAAATGGAAACTGCATGTTTTAGCTATTCATCAGAGGGCCAGGCATCAAGAGAGGTGCGCCCATTTTGTAGCTGGTGGCTGTTTCGCTTTCAGTGACCGACATGGGTTTGGCTGGTTCTAACCAAAAGCCCTCTAACTTGTCACGCAGAGCATGCACAGTAGTGCATATGTAATCTTCGATTGGTTCCATAGCAGGCGGCAGCAGTTAAAAAGTAACCATGTGTTTGGCTGGTTCTAACCAAAAGCCCTCTAACTTGTCACGCAGAGCATGCACAGTAGTGCATATGTAATCTTCGATTGGTTCCATAGCAGGCGGCAGCAGTTAAAAAGTAACCATGCCGGCCCTTGCCACTCAACCACACCCAAAAAAAAAAAATGATGCATTTCCAAGTGGTAATTAGTACTATTTGGTAGCACATCCTAGCACTTGCCGCAGCTGATCAGTGATGAAGCAATCACTATATCCTTGTGTTGTTAGCACTTGCCGCAGCTGATCAGTGATGAAGCAATCACTATATCCTTGTGTTGTTAGATTTCAAAGCATAATGCAAAGCAGCAAAGGCACAGCACGGCTGGCAGTGCAGTGTAGTTCAAGAGTTGGTTTGAAAGATTCTCAACCTGAACGGTGATGTCCACGATTCCATGGAGAGGGTGGATATTTTCTAGAAATACAACGAGGCACCACTAAGCAAGCGGAAAGAAGATCGAGAGAGTGCCGAACCGATAGACGAGAAAATTAGACTCTCTACTTCTATCGAGAGAAGCAAAGTCTCAAATCACGGATACTCTAGCCAATGGATGGAAAAAAGCACCTAGATAAGGTCTATGGAACGGTAGAAGTCTAACGCAAAAGACGGAAATCGAATCGGAATTCAAACACGCAAACTACGGACAAAACACTTCACCACTGCTACTGGCGTGGAACCTCCGCTGTCAGACGTGGAGCCTCCGCGCCCAGACGCGGAGCCTCCGGGCTCAAGCGCAGAACCTCCACGGTCTGAATCTGCAGTGCGGAGCCTACAGGCCAAGACGTGGGACCTCTGCGGTCTGAAAACAACACGAATCAAAATCACCTCCAACACAAAATCGAGTGAATCTCTTTCCAATCGAAACCAACCACCACCAAATTTGGTACGGATGATCACAAGGCAGTAGGTGAGCTATCTCTAAGAGATCATCGCTGAATTCGAAAATCAAAAGGGGAGGGTGTTTGCACCAGAATTTGACCAGCAAACGGAGAGACAACAATAGAGAATTCAAGAGACGACAACGATAAGATGAGCAAATCGGTTGATCAAGATCGGCTGTCCAAACCAGAGTCAGCTACACCGGTTTACATCGAAAGATCGCGGAGGCTCCACAACGAAGGAATAGTGGGTCCCAAGTTATCTGCTAGGAATAGTTGTTTTAGATTATTTTCCATATTTACAAGTCGTATTAGAATAGGACTTTGTCAAGACCAGGGTATAAATATGTAAACCCCGGCACATTGTAAAGGGATCCAACATTCGATCAATCAAACAAACAACCCTTTTCGGCCCCAGCGCCATCAAACCAGTAGTTTCTTAGGATCTCAGCGTATTTGCATCAAGCTTGGCTGGTTCCACCTCTCGCTTCTGTAAGTATGTTAAAAAGCTTTTACTTATGCTAGATCGGGCCGGTTCGACCTCCTTTTGATGCATCTGTGAAGGTGACTGTTGTTCTTACTAGATAGGGCCAGTTCAACCTCCTATGAACGCATTAGCAATGGTTGAGGGGTTCGTGTTTATGCTAGATTTGGCCGGTTCGGCCTCTTATCTAGATTTACACGTGCCAACAGTTTGTGTTAGCACTTAATAGGGCTGGTTCGACCTCCTGTCGTATGAGTTGACACATGCTAGTTATCAGCTCTACTAGATTTAGCAATCTAGTAGATTCATCAAGTTATCCTTGCTAGTTATCGGCTCTACTAGATTTGGTAATCTAGTGGATTCATCAAGTTACCTTTGCTAGTTATCAGCTCTATTAGGTTTGGCATCCTAGTAGATTCATTAAGTTACCGATGTTGTTAGATCTATTTGTTATTTACTTTTAACACATCTTTTGCCCGAATTAAGATTGGTAGATTTGGCTTTTATTCTTTTAGATTCGATCATCCTCATTGTTCATGTTGTTTAGATCTCTTGTCACGATGATCAATCTTGTGCTTGCATTAGCCAAATCCTGTCAATCTTATTCGTGACGTGTGCGCATTCTAGGATATAAGTGGTTTTATGATAGAACTTAGGTTTTAATGTGGAGTCATCTATATACCTAGTTCGTTCTCACGTCGGTATCGGTTAATTTAGCCGATTTACTAGAGCTTCAACCATATCATTGTTTGCAATGAACGCGTTTAGATCTATCTAGTTTATCAAGCTTGCTTGGACGAGACTTGGCCCAATGATTACTTAGTCAACGGGTTTCAAATTCACGGGTTTGGTAGATTCATTCATGTCATTGCACACATGTAGGATTTTATTCATCTTGTGTTAGATAGACTGAATCGGCTAATGGCTTTGCGCTTGCATGTATACTCGAATAGCCGATTCAGTACGTCTTTCACTTATTTTGGCACATATCATGTCTAGATCCAATCTTACAATCATTTATCTGATCATGACATGATTAACTGATTTATTTAATGCATGATTCATTTACCGTTCTATTATTTTGCATGCATAATGGATCTTGACTTTCTAGTCATTGTCCTAACCTAATCGACTATCTAGCCATACACTCGGAATGTCGGAATCAAGCCGGCAGGTTCCATAATTTGACTCTCTTTTTCCTTGTCAATTGTTGGGTCAAATTGATCGGCACGCCCCGACTCCAACCGGATCAACTGCTGGAGGTAGCCGCGGGGATCAAGGAACGTGAGTCTTGATCTGTCTAGCTTGCAAGAGTGTACGCACCCGGCGCGAGGACCAACCCCGTCACATTTTTGTGCCGACAGAGGGGAAAACACTCACAAACAAACCCTAGACATGAATTTGCCTCGATCTACCAAACCGTGAGGAATTAGATGATATCCTTCAGCAGGATTGTTCCTCTCATGTAGAAGATCGAATCAAGGCAACAAAAAACGAATCAAAATGGTCTACAAACAAAGATTCATCACATGACACAACTTCTTGACAAATCATCCATGACACGAGGTGGTAATGGCCACCATTCCTGCACGAATTCAAAGTTATGGACCTCTCTCAAGGTTTCATGGACGGGGAGAGAAGAAACCTTAACTTTTGAATGAGGAAATTGCAAATAGGAGAGGTAAGGGAAGATGGGTGCTTCCTCATCCTATTTAACAGGGTTATTACTTTTGGCATTTCTTAGTGCGATTACCAAAACTAGACTTAGAGCCTAATCCTGATAACAGCGCCGGAAACGCTAAATGGCTTTACTCGACATATTTACTAGAAACTGGTTCTAGCAACTACGCGAGTGTTGCCAAGAGATAGATCACATCCTATTAGATAAATATCCACAAGCGCACGGATCTATCGTCGTAGCATTTCACCCGGAAGTATTCAGGGTATCGTTATTTATAATTTCCCAAAGGAATTCGGATGATATTGGATGGGAATATGGGTTCCTTATTTATCCTGACAATAAGGACAAAGTGATGTGCAAGTTCTGTAAGGAGTTGAGTGGTGGGGTTCATAGGTTGAAGGAGCACATCGCTCATGAGGGAAATCGTTGCACAAAATGCCCGGTTAAAACTCCGGAGGCTGTGGAGGCTAAAAAGAAGTGCAAGGAAGCACTAGATGCTGCAAAGAGGAAGAGGAAGGAGAAGATTGTTCGTGACATAGAACTTAGGGAGGAAGTTAATGTTTCTAGGGCCCAAGAGTCAGTCCAGTCAGATGATGTAACTTGTGTTGGAAGTTCAGAGCCGCACAAGTTAGGACCCATTGACAAATGGACTCGGGCTATTGATCCTAAAGCTACCATGGCTGAATCTCTGAAGCAACAGAAGCTGAACAAGGAACTTTGGAAGGAAAGAACAAATGAGGTGCACAAGTTTGTTGCAAGATGGGCCTATAATCGTGGTAAGTGACTAAGTGCTATTCTCATTGTCATTCTATATTCGAAAATGTTGTTACTGCTGTCCTGATCACTAATTAGGCTTATTTGTTTAACAATGGCAGCAATCCCTTTCCATGCATGTGACAATGATGACTTCATGCAAATGTGTGAAGCAATAGGACAGTTTGGTCCAGGATATGAGCCTCCAAGTGATGATTTACTGCGTGAGAGATTGCTGGAAGAAGAATATGCAAGAACTAAGAGTTTGCTGCAGGAACGTGAAGCTGAGAGGATAAAAAATGGGTGCTCCGTTATGACTGATGCTTGGTCAGATAAGAAGAGGAGAAGCATAATGAATATTTGCACTAATTGTGCTGATGGTACCACCTTCATTAGCTCAAAAGAGATGTCAGCTGTGTCACACACAAGTGAAGTCATCTTTGAACTAGTAGACCAAGCAATTGAAAACCTTGGTGCAGAAAATGTGGTGCAAGTAGTGACTGACAATGCCTCTAACAATATGGGAGCAAAGAAGCTATTGGAGGAGAAGAGACCAAACATATTTTGGACCTCTTGTGCAGCTCACACAATCAACTTGATGCTGCAAGGAATTGGCAATATGCCTCAGTACAAGAAAGTGGTTGACAAAGCAAAGGCATTTACCATATTTGCCTACAACCACACAAGAACATTGGAGTGCTTGAGACACTTCACTGGGGGGAAAGAGTTAGTGAGGCCAGGAGTGACTAGGTTTGCATCAAATTTTCTCACTTTGAATAGCATGCAAGAGAAGAAGGATCAGTTAAGGAAGATGGCGGTTAATAGTAAGTGGGACTTGTTGAAGGAAGTGAGATCAAAGAAAGGAAAAGAGGCAACAGCAACTATACTGAGTCCAGCCTTTTGGAGGGATGTAAAGCTAACATTGGCTGTTTTTGAGCCATTGTTCAAAGTCCTTCGTTTGGTTGATGGTGATGTGAAGCCATCCATGGGTTTTGTTTATGGTGAGCTACTAAAGGCAAAGAGAGAGATAAAAGAGGCCTTGGGCAATAATGAGGATAAGTTCAGGGATGTCATACATGTTGTTGAGAAGAAGATGAATGGAAGACTTGATGCTCCATTGCATTTGACAGCTTATTTGCTGAATCCACACTATAGCTATAGTAACCCAGCAATCTTTGAAGAGGCTAAAATAACAGAAGGGTTTATAGCTTGTGTTGAGAAATTTTATTACTATGATGAGGACAACCAACATCTGGCTGCCAACATTGAACTGAAAAAGTTCCAGAATAGAGAAGGACCATTTGACAAGAAGCTTGCAAAGACTTTCCAAAACTTTGATTACAACCCAGGTAGAGGTACTGGTTATGACATGGCTGTTTGCTGTTTTCATCTAACATAGAACATACTAACATGGATGTTTTTATTTTATTTCAGCATCATGGTGGCGGCTGTATGGAACTGAAACACCAGCTTTACAGAAGATGGCTATAAGGATCTTATCATTGTGTTCAAGCTCTTCTGGTTGTGAAAGAAATTGGAGTGGGTTTGATGGGGTTAGTAGCTTCCTGTTATGAATATTTCAGCAACATTAAAATTGTTGAAGTGAGAATGCTAATAATTTTAATTTACAGATACACACTAAGAAGAGGAATAGGCTTACTACAGCTCGCCTTGAAAAGTTGGTCTTTATTCAGTTCAACAATAGGCTGCTTAACAGAAGAGAAAAGATCAAGTCAAAGAAAATCACTGATGTTCTCTTGTCTAGTGAAACAACTGAAGCTCAAGGTTTTCTCCAAGAGGGTGGAGATGACTGTGCATTAGTTGTCTTTAGAGATGAGGAAGATGAGGATGAGATGGAAGGTACAGGGATACCTTGGTCTGTTATTGGAGAGGCAGTGGGAGCAGAAGAAGAACTTCAGCCACGTCGAAGTAAAAGAGTGAGAGAGCTCTATGAAGGAGAAGAGTTTGAGTCTGAAGAAGAAGAGTTTGAAGAGGATGAGGAACCCTATTGAAGAAAAAATATGATGTGGTAGTGCAGCCTTTTGTACCATGTCATGGTCATGGTCTTATCTTTTAAGAACTGCAGCTGTGTGACTATGTTTGTGTGTGCCTTCTTTTGGTTTGTTTGTGGCTTGTGACTTTCTGAGAACTAAGAACTATGTGCTGCTTGTGCTGAACTTTATTTTAAAATTGTGTTGTGCACTTGTATTGTTGTCCTATACTCCTATCCACTTGTTTGTGCTTTACATTTGTGACTACTAGCTGCTGATATGGTTTGCTAATGGTTGGAAGGTTGCTGAAATCATTCAGATAAGTGTCAACTTGCAAAGGAATCAGGTAAGTCTACTAGCCCTCTTTATATCTATTGTAATCTATATATTCAAAATTATTGTAACCTATATATTATATATATTATATATTATATATAATTATGGCTAAATTGCCAAAACGCCTAGGCAAAACGCCTAGAATGCCTAGGCGCGATTATTCCCGCCTAGGCCCTAGGCAGTGGGTCACCGCCTAGAATCCGCCTAGCGCCTAGCGAAATTTGGCCTGCCGCCTACCACCTCAACCGTGGCATGCCGACATATCCGAAGGTTCCCTTGCACCCGGACACCACGTCCGCATACTAAGGAGGTACCTACGTCCCCCCAGGACTCCCACCCTACGGATGGACGAGCTAGAACATAGGCAAGCCCGAAGGCACATCGAACCGCTATTCCTCTCCTACAATCTAATCTAAACAAGTAAAACATATGAACGATGAAGAACTGTGTAGAGCACGATGAACAATCTCACAAGAACTATGGCCTAGTTCTTGATCATTGAATATATCGTGCACTAGACTATACTCTAGTTCATATGCAAGACTATATAAATGTAATGAGAACTTGACTAAGGAAGAACGCTCCATAGATTTATACCAAAGGTGTAGCTTTTCCTCCTGGAGACAAGCTCTCCAAGTAGCTTTGCCTAGCTCCAAATGACTAACACTAATGCTAAAGAACAAGTGTGAGGTGTAGAGATGGCTCCAAATGGTGTGTGTGAAGGTGGGGGGCCTCTCCTCTTCATTTATAGGGCGCTGGAGGCGGTTCAGGGGCATAGAGGTAAAATAACCAGCGGAACCGTCATGCCCCAGATGGAAGGAGGCAACCGCCTTTGGCCGGGCCCACCTGGCGGCAGGGCTGGCGCGGCCGCACCCCAGGCGCGCCCACGCCTGGGTGGCGCCGCCCCCTGACCACCTTTGGCGTGTGGGCCCGAGCCGTCCTCTGGGCCGCACTTTTGCTGGTGATTTGGCCCACTTCGACCCCGAGGTGGGCTACCTTGTTCCCTTTGCCATTTTACGCCTTCCGGAAAGCGCCTTTTTATTCCAAAAATTCCTGCACTTGGTATATATTCTGCAAAACAATATTTTCTCCAAGCAGAGGTGGAACTAGGTCAATAGTAAAGATATATGTGACATAAAATATTTATTTCCCCCATAATGACGTATAGTTGGCGGGTAGA
The DNA here is from genome assembly GCA_018135685.1 of Themeda triandra. Lineage (NCBI taxonomy): Eukaryota > Viridiplantae > Streptophyta > Magnoliopsida > Poales > Poaceae > Themeda > Themeda triandra. The sequence continues at coordinate 149,811 of JAENPR010001071.1, read as the reverse complement.
AATCTGAGTTAAGGACCGCCAACAAGATCCCCCAAGCTTACCCTTTGCTCGTCCCGAGCAAGTCTTTGCTTTGGGTTGTTGATCAGGGGTTGCTACGATGCCGATTATATCTCAAGTGTACAAGCTAAAAGAGAGCGTTCTACTGCTATTTGGATAAATCGGCAATTGTATCTGCTCTATGATTCCTGATGGAGTGGGGCTTCTAATTTTCTCAAGTCTTGGGCGATTGCAAAATAGAACAGTTCCAAAGACCGGTGCTTTTCATTCGTCCCAAGATCAACTTTCGATCCGGAGGTTTTGTAAGTTTTTATAAATAAACCAAGTTCCTCAAATGACCCACTCGATCGCTCAAAAGTGTATAGTAACCTCACCAAAGGCATTTTCAGATTGCCTTCTTCCTACCATTAAAGCTGAGAGTGGAGTTTTGGGTAGGTATGTAAGTGAGCATACTTGTATCACATGTGTTGTAAGGTCAAGGATTGAACCTTACGGAGATTAAGCTATACACCTTGATTGAGATGTGCAAGTGTGTGGATGGAATGAAAGATGATTCCTAATTTTTGTGGTATTTTTGGGTCTCCATGCATCATGACATGCTCTCTTTTATTGATGAATGAGATGAAGAAATGATGGGCTATCAAAGAACAACTAAATTTATTCTCTCATTTTTTTTGAACGGGGATCTAAGACTTTTCCCGTTTGCCTATAAGAGCGATAAAATCTTCTAACTATAAATACATCTCTTCTCTTCTTTTTTTTTCTTTTCCTCTCTTTCTTTTCTCTCATTTTTTTTTTCTTTCTGACTAAGAACATAGCCCAAAACTTTATTGATGGATAGGATGAGGTGGAGAGAGATGTCATGATAAATAATGCATGGAGAATTTTGCAAACTACAAGAGAGGGGTGCGCGATCCTCAGGGTAAGGGTCGGCATTTTTATTTGGCGGAAAAAATGGTGCGCAACTCTCAGTGTAAGAGTCGGCGGATGGTGAAGGGTGCATGTTGTGCGCAACTCTCAGTGTAAGAGTTGGCTTTTATTTGGTGGGTGCAAGTGGATCTCAATCATGGGTGTAGAGTCATAATCTCACGTCGGTAACAATCCGACCGAACTCAATGTACGAACAAGTAGCGTATGAAGGTTCTTATTCTATGGATAGATCATATGGCTTTGGTGGGTATTTCGCGATCACTGAGGAACTATTGTTTTTTTTTGAAAATTTTTGAAACAAAAAACTCCGGACATCAGGTTTTCTGAAAGGGACGTTTCATTGCTGTGGTCTAAGTCACTATATCATATCGCGCAATAACCTAGATGAGAGTATTTGTATGCAACCCACTAAATCAAGTTTCTAGAGCATGATAATGTAAAGCCGATAAACCCAAATATTAGAGAAAACTCCATTTTAGACAAGTACAAACGAGACATAAAACAGCAACCAATCATTTCAACATGGGTGGAACTAAACATTTCATAGCACATATATGGAATGGAATTATAAATATATATATATTTTTTGAATTTTTCCATGCAAGAAACTTGAATTTAAATATGCAAAAAAAAAATTATGAGAAATTAAATATGCAATGCGGGTACCTCAATGGGGTCCTCCCCCAAGCTTATCCCGAAGCTCATGGCCCGGGGTTGTATCACTTGGGACCTCCGTAGGCCCTCTGCTCCTCCCTGCCGAATGCGGAGGCTCTCTCGCAAGAGCGTTGAACCGCTGCCCGTCTTTGCCGCTGCTGCCGCCCGGGTCGTCGACGCATGAAGCCGCCCGGGGTGTTCCTGATGTCGTTCGTCTGGATCTGCAGCTGTCCAATGTGGGCGTTGACTGAGGCCAATGTCAGCTCCTACTCTGGTGGTGGTGAGTCGACAGTGTACCGCTTCTGTCGCTCCCACTCGTCGGTCCCTGCATCGGACCATGCCCCCTCAGCGGTCTGTGCCGGCTGGGGGTACTGCTCCCACCCCGAGTAGCCTGCGTAGCCCTGGTAAGCCTCCCATCCACCATAACCATACTGCTGGGGAGGCTATACAGGAGCATCTGGCTGAGCAGGGGAGTCAGGCTGTGCATAAGCCTCAGCTCCTCCCCTAGTGGCTCTCGGGGTCTGTTCTTCCATGCGTGCTTCTTCTGTAGTCTTCAAATCAAAGGTGAGCACATCACAGTTATATAAATAGAGATTCGGGTTAGGTAACCGAATCTTATTTACATAACCGGCAAAGAAGAAACAGATACGATCTTTCCCATCGGTCTTCAAAGTGTGTCCTTGGGTTAGGGCACGCAAATCACAAATCGGCCGATCAAGGGGAATGTACTCAACATCGTTACCATCTAGTGCTCCTACGGCATTGGCAATGCGAGTAACAAGAGTGGTGCAATCGATAGCATAAGACTTCTTAACCATATCTAGCCAGTGAAGGCACATCTCCTTTACAGGAGCGACCTTGAATTTGTGAACTATGGCATAAAGAAGCTTAAGTTCTACAGAATGCACCCATCTAGTCCTGCCAGCAGGAAACAAAGTCATGGAAATTCAGCGATGCATGAGTCTAAGGGTAGGGTGTTGGATCTGCGTGTTCAGGGGTTTGAAAGGTCCAACTTCTACCATACCCGAAATCTTCTTCCAAAAAGAATTGCGATCAAAACCAGAGATAGATGCATCTAGCTTAAGTGCACACTTATAGTGAAAGCCTAGATGATGAGCGAGTTCCCCCAAGTAAGAGAATATTCCGTGCCAAACAAACGGAAGAAAATACGCTCATCATCATAATCAAGTGTGCAAAGAAACTGGATGGTCAAGAAACGCGAACCTTGCTCATCGATGGGCTCGAAGTTTTCCCAGCCAACTGCCTTCCAAATGGTGTCGAAGTCGGTGTCCATACCTATTTTCTCGATGAGGTTGGCATCGTAGATCATCGTGTGGTTGAAGAGCCGATCCTTGAGGTGATGGTACCTCTGTAGCTCCTGCTCTCCCTCCAGGTCGCGGTACGGAGCGTCAACCGCGTAGATCCCCTCGGGCTCGGGGGTTGCGGGCGCCGCCTCCTCGGCCGCTTCTGGTTCGTAGGGGGCACCTTGGTAAGAGCTCAAGGCCTCACCGTACCCCCACGAACTGTAGTCGCTCATGGCGAACTACGCCGGTGGCTAGCTCTCGGGTGCGAAAGAACTGGTGGAGGTTGATTTTCCACACCCGAGACTAGCTCCAACTCTTGCTCTCTTGCTCAAAAATTGCTTGTGGAAGCTTGTTGTGTGGGAAGTGGGAGTGAAAGAGAGTGAGAGATTGAGAATGGGAGGTGGTTTGAGCACCCCGGCCACCCCATCCTTTTATAGCCGGAATAACCAGCAGCAAGGGGGAGGGGCAACGGCTAAGAGCCATTGGCCGCCGGCCCGGTCCCCACCTCGGCGGCTGGCGCGGCGCGCGCTCGGCGCGCGCGCGCCAGGTGGGCCCCGCCGCGCCCCCCTTAGCCGTTGGGTGCCAACGGCTAGCCCTTGGCGCTAGCCGTTGGTGATCCTGCCCCGGCCGTTTGAAAAATATTTTTTTTTCTAAAATAAAATCTTCTCTTTTTTTTCAGAGAAGAAGTTTTATTTTATTCTTTTTTTTCATCTACTCTCTCTCTCTTTTTTTTCTCTCTTTTTTTTTGAGTAGCAAGAAAGTACTTACCGACCTGCTTTTGTCGGTGCTCTTATTTCCCCCCAAGCTTGCTTGGCTTAACAGGGGTGACCAAACCCTGTCGCGACCATGTTTATTGACTCGGGTGGGACCTCGGGTTGCCCCGGGATCCTGCTTGTGTCAGCGTTTGTTGGGATCGCTGCGACAATCTGGGCGAGCTGGGTCTCTATCATCTTATTGAAGCTCAGCTGGTTCTTGACCGCTGATGATAGGCCCTCTATCTTGTTATTCATATTCTCCAAGATCTTGTGATTTTGGATCATCTTTTTGGTGAGATTTTCGTTGATCTTGGCTTGGCCGTAAACCAGGTCCTTCAATGAAGGTTGATTCGAATTAAACCCGGAGGCGTAATTCGAATTACCTTGGAATGGAGGACGGGACTGGTTATTCCAGCCATTCCCTCCTCCTTGCTGCTGGCGAAACCCATTGTTGAGGTAGGCGGCCTCTTCACGGGTCTCGGGGCAGTCATTCCCCGAATGTCCAGCTTCACCACAGACCTCGCACGTCATGCGAGCGTCCATGGCATTGACGCTGCTGGATGCATCAGTGATGGCACCACCGTCAATCTTTTTCAGGAGTAGGTCTATTTTTGTGGCAAGCATATCCGCCTCCTATATGGTCAATGCTAGAACAGCTAATTCCACATGTATACAAGTCAAGACTCGACTATAGACTAGGAATATGGGGAGACCGCGGCAAGCGGGTCCACGCGGATCGATGGTGGCATTTACGAACTCCTACTCAACATGCGAACGTGGGGGATTACAAAGGACGGACAGGGCTGTCACCACCTGCCGCCTACCACCTCAACCGTGGCATGCCGACATATCCGAAGGTTCCTCGCACCGGACACCACGTCCGCATACTAAGGAGCTACCTACGTCCCCCCAGGACTCCCACCCTACGGATGGACGAGCTAGAACATAGGCAAGCCCGAAGGCACATCGAACCGCTATTCCTCTCCTACAATCTAATCTAAACAAGTAAAACATATGAACGATGAAGAACTGTGTAGAGCACGATGAACAACTCTCACAAAAACTATGGCCTAGTTCTTGATCATTGAATATATCATGCACTAGACTATACTCTAGTTCATATGCAAGACTATATAAATGTAATGAGAACTTGACTAAGGAAGAACGCTCCATAGGTTTATACCAAAGGTGTAGCTTTTTCTCCTGGAGACAAGCTCTACAAGTAGCTTTGCCTAGCTCCAAATGACTAACACTAATGCTAAAGAACAAGTGTGAGGTGTAGAGATGGCTCCAAATGGTGTGTGTGAAGGTGGGGGGCCTCTCCTCTTCATTTATAGGGCGGGGAGGCGGTTCGGGGGGCATGGAGGTAAAATAACCAGCGGAACCGTCATGCCCCAGATGGAAGGAGGCAACCGCCTTTGGCCGGGCCCACAGGGCGGGCGGGCGCGCGCGCGCGCCCGAGCGCGCCGCGCACAGGGTGGCGCCGCCCGACGCTTTGCGTGTGGGCCCGGGCCGTCCTCACGGCCGCACTTTTCTTGGTGATTTGGCCCACTTCGACCCCGAGGTGGGCTACCTTGTTCCCTTTGCCATTTTACACCTTCCGAAAGCGCCTTTTTATTCCAAAAATTCCTGCACTTGGTATATATTATGCAAAACAATATTTTCTCCAAGCACAGGTGGAACTAGGTCAATAGTAAAGATATATGTGACATAAAATATTTATTTCCCCCATAATGACCTATAGTTGGCGGGTAGAAATCTGAGTTAAGGACCGCCAACAATTACACAATCTCAGTTTTGCCCTTGGATACAAATGAGCCAAACCACTTAGCCCAGGCGTGTTATGGTCCAACTCAAGCTTCTATTGATTCGAAGACCACCGCACCTCCTCACCAGTAGCTTCGCTTTGACGTGAACTCAGCGATGCGGCCACATGTCGTTCATCCCGCATCGGAACCTCCGCACAGGTTTTGAGGCCCAAACCCGCGAAATCCGCCGTCAATGGTTTTGAGACGAAACCACCAAATCTCACATGAGTAGCTAGTGCATACGAGTCCCCCGCCATGTACACTTGCATTTGTCGATGTCCCAAGTGTCAGCCACTATGGCTAGCCGCCCGGCATCAAGCAAATGAAGGACGAGCAGGAGGGTCATGAGGGCGGCACTGCCGAGAGGGGTAGAAGGGCAAAGCCCGCAGCGCACCTGGATCGAAGGGGAGAGGGGCAGAGCCGGTCACGCACCTGGATCGATGGGGAGAGGGACAAGGGGAACCAGCTGGCTCGGCCAAGAAGCTGTCGTGCTATCCGCTCCCAGCACCGCCTGCGCGAGCCTACCGCGCCGCCCCAAGGCAACGACTACGCGAGCCCGCCGTGCCGCCCCAAACGAATTGCCCGCGCGAGCCCGGCGCGCCGCCCCGCCGTGCCTTCGCGCAAGTTGTGCCCGCCGCGCTAGCCGCTGGCCGCAGTGCAAGCGCCAGGCCCTAGCGCTCGGCCCTAGCCTCCGCCGTGCTCGCCGAGAGGGGTTGCCGTGCCATGCACAACCGCCGCCGGCTTGCCACTCGCTCCACCGCCGGCTTCTGCAGGTAAGGGTTGGGGAAAGGGGAAAGTGAAAGTGGACGAGGGATGGTTCCACCTACAGGGAGCATATTGACATTGGGCAAGGTTTTTTTTTGAATAATTTAACATGAAACTATCAAATTGTCACATAAAGACCAGAGATATCATCACGAAACCAACAGCGTGAATCGTCTACTGGCTCTCGACATATTATGTCAAAATTTGGTACCTTTATGTGACATAGAGAACCACATCGTCATAAATAGTTCATGGCCTTACAATTTTATGACGCCACATAAAATTTCGTCACATTAAGTAACTTTATATGACAAAATTTGTCCTTGTCATCACCGTTTTTGTCATAGAAAGTTAGGTTTCTTGTAGTGCAGGTCCCTCGGTCCGAGCCTCAGACCCGCCCTTCACCGCACCCCGTCGGTCAGCACAGCATGTCCTACTCGACCTTCACCATGTTGTTGACCACCGCCTCCGGACTCCACACCTGCACATCACAAGCCAAGAGACATGTTTGCTTGACACACTCCATGTGCTAGGTTAGATGAAACATACACACCCCAACGTGTCGGCATGACAATCGCTACACAATGGCTATGGAAAAACCATGTGTTCGTAGACTCACCCTAGAAGCAAATTTTTAGTTGGGGTTAAACAAATCTTCTCTTCTGTCCCACGAGCGAATCACATGTCTAAGGCTCGGTCTAGTCGTGGTTGTCTCACATAGTCACATGATCTACGGTGTCATTGTGTATGGGTGAGGCAGCACTTCAGGGGTTCTGTTAACCTGCGTGACAATGTCTTCTTCTTAATGCAACGCCTAGGGGATGTATTACCCTCCCCCCCCCATGCAAATCTTCGTCACAAACCCACAACTTCCTTTGCTGCAGGAACAAACACATAGCACCACTGCCACAACCCACAACTTTGCAGAATCATTTGTCCTGACTTGAAGATTGTTTGCGCATGTCCGAGTTAGTTGGGGGAAACTCCACATGCATGACGATCGGTAGAGGCCAAACCAACCAATGGTTAGTGTCATGATAAGAGGGGTGGTCCGGATTCTCTTTTGGTCAACACACAATTGCAAAATAGATCACCTTGACATTTCCATATTCATGGTCCTCAGAGGATGTTGGATCGACTTGAAGGCTGCTGCCGTTCTTCTCCAACTCCGACACCGGTGATTGGCCGGTGCCCTTGGCATCCCGAAAGTCGACGCTATCCCGTTCGACGGCACCGTCAACCTCGCATCCCAACTCCACTAATGGCGGAATCCAAAGGTTCATGATTCATAATGAATGTGATGTGTTCACTTGACTAGGCTAGATCATCTGTTGTGTTGATCTCGATCTAACAGTTGTCATTACTTTAAAAGAAATCAATTGGTCCGTGCGACGATGCTTCGCTTCCTGGGAAGAACTTTACGGGCGGATCGCGGCAACCGGCTCCTGTAGCCGAACCTCTCTCTTCGCTCCCGCATAGTTTCCAATCTCCACTCTTCGAATCCAGTTTCCTTCCCTAAATCATTCCTAATCCGTGTCTGATCGCCGCTCTTCCGATCTATCGATCCATCTGTCCCCTGTGGCAGATTCTTGAGCGGATGTCAACAACTTTGCTACAGTTTCTCTCCTTTCTTGCCTTCCGATTTCCTCTCATCTGAATCCAAATACTTCCCCAAATTTGTTTCCATATCAGAGATTGACTGCTGCTCATATGATCTATTGATCCATCCAGTCAGCTTTGCCTGAGAATATCTCCTACTCGTGATTTGTTTGATATTTGCAACTGTTCATTGGTTCTTCCCCTTCTTCTTATTCCACCAAATCCTCCTTTGAATCCGTTTCTCTCCTATTTCCTCATCCACATCCATCTTGTTTTCTCCCCGTGTGTTGCTGATCTCCTCATCCCTATCCCAAATCGTCTCCAGTTCCTCTGGTCCTGTAGTTGCTCTTCTGCTCGTGCTCGTGGTGGCGTGTTTTTTGACTGGAGGATTGAGCGTGCTGTCATCAGAGCTGTTCTTGTGGTCTTTTTAGTTGGTCGTACCCATTCACGTTGTTGTCCTTCAGTCCTCGAGCCTTCTCGCGTCGTCCACTCCTCATCCTCGCTCCATTCTGCTGTGCGTCTGTGTCGCTGCGCTGCTGTACTGTCTGTTGCTGCTGTACACGCGGACGGCATCAGGTGGGTGGACGGTCCTCACCGGCCAGGAACGCCGCCTTTCATCAATTACAAGCTGAAGGGGCTCTGGCGCCAGTCCTTAAGGCGCCATGGGCGCCATGAGTCTTCTAGCCTGGAACTGTCAAGGTGCAGGCGGGAGCCTTGACAGTGTCAAGATGCGCCATCTCGCTCATCTCATTGCGTCTACAAATGCTCAGGTAACCTTTATTTCAGAAACTCGCACTGCTAAATTCACTGCTAAAGATCTTGTCAGAAGATTCAATCTTGATTATGCCCATGTTGTGTTGGCGGATGGCCTCTCTGGTGGGCTCTGGTTGATGTCTAAAAGTGAAGTTCAAGTAGAAGTTGTTGAGTCTAGTCGCTTTTTTATATTGTGTAGTTGTTTTAATAAGTCTACTCTCAAGAAGTTTGGTCTGATCTGCATCTACGGTGATCCTTATCATAACGAGACCAACTGGATTTGGAAGAAAATTCGTCAGTTTATTATGTTGTATCCTAATTTACCTTTTATTTGTATGGGAGACATGAACAACATTATGCATGTAACTGAAAAGCTTGGCCCTAAGCCGGCCAATTGTCGTACTATTTCTAACTTCTGTTGCTTGGTTAAAGATTGTGGCTTGTTTGATCTTGGCTTTAATGGTCCTGCCTACACCTGGACAAATAAGAGATTTGATACTAATCCTACTTATCAAAGATTGGACAGGTTCCTCGCTAATGCAGAATGGTGTGCTGAATTCCCCAGATCTGTGGTGTATCATCTTCCTATGTTAAAAAGTGATCATGCTCCTATATTGTGTATTCCTAACTCTTCTCGTTGCAGAATAGCTAAGCCTTTCAGGTTTGAAAACTGGTGGCTCCTCACTGAAGATTATGACAAGGTGGCCAGAGCTAGTTGGGCAAAGTCTTCAAGCAGACCCTTTCATCTCAAAACCCATTACTTAGCCAAGGATCTTAAAAGATGGCAACATTCCAAACCCAAAAACTCTGAAGCCCTCCATCTTATTGAGAATAAACTTTTGCAGCTCCAAATGAAACCACCCAATCAGCAAAACCCACATCTTCAAAAACTTCTCATCCACCAGCATGAAAATCTTCTAGCCAGAGAAGAAGCCTACCACAGACAAAGATACAAAAAACAGTGGGCCATAGCTGGAGATCGCAACACCAAATTCTTTCACCAATCCATCATCAAAAGGGCTAGGAGGAACACTATCACCCACATCCAAAAGACTGATGGGTCCTATGCAGTCACAAATGACCAAATAACTAACGTTTTTGTTGATTATTTTAAGGATCTTTTTTCTTCAGGACCTTCGAACAGGGATGATGCTATCTAGAGAATTGAAGTAGAACCGTCTCAAGCTGGTACGAATCCCTTTACAAACTCTGTTCCTGACGAGCATGAAATACGGACGATAGTGCAAAACATGAGGAACAATGCTGCTCCAGGACCTGATGGCCTCAGTGCAGGTTTTTATAAATCTTCGTGGGATTGGACAGTACAGATGTAATCAACTTGGTTACCAATTTTTATAATACTTCCGTTCTTGACAAAGAGATTAACAGAACTCACATAGCTCTTATCCCCAAAGTTAATGTTCCTGTTTCTCCCAAAGATTACAGGCCTATTAGTCTTTGCAATGTTGTTTATAAAGTTATTGCTAAGTCTCTTGCGAGACATGAATTAAAAATCACCTCCCTCGTTTGATACACCCGAGTCAATCTGCTTTCATTCAAGGGAGGCATATTGCTTCAAATATCATCTTAGCTCAGGAAATTATTCACAGCTTCAACTTGAAAAGCTGGAAGCAGAAAGCTTTTTTTCTAAAGGTTGACCTTGCTAAAGCTTTTGATAGAATTGAATGGCATTTTATTGTTTCTGCTATGACTAGACAGGGGTTTCATTCTCATTTCATTGATCTAGTCTTTAAGTGCATCTCCTCCACCACTATTTCTGTCATTATCAATGGTGAGCCTTCCCCCACCTTTCAGCCTCAACGGGGAATCAGACAAGGATGCCCTCTATCCCCATATCTCTTCATTCTAGCAGTCAATGAACTTTCAATTAGCTTGCAGCATCATTCATCCTCTCATGATATTCATGGCATCACCCTTGGTCCCAACTGCCCTGCCATTCATTCTCTTCTTTTTGCTGATGATCTTATTATCTGCGGGCAAGCCAACGCTGATGAGGCCAGAAAAATCAACAACATTCTCCAATCCTTCTGTTCGGCCTCTGGTCAAACTCCTAATTTGGCTAAGTCTTCTATCACTTTCAGTATGAATGTTGATCAACACAAGAAGGCGAAGTTATGAGTGTCTTCCTGCTCAGGATCTCAAAGCCAACACCATTTACCTTGGGCACCCTTTGATTTTTAATCATAAAGAGAAAAGCAAAGCCTATCATTTCATCCTCTCCAAGTTTAGAGCCAAACTCACTAGCCTCAAAGCTCACAAGCTCAATCATGCTGGTAGGCTAACTTATATCAACTCGTCCTCTCTTCAATCCCCATTTACTACATGACCACCATTCTTTTCTCAAAACCTTCATTTCCAAGATCACGAGAATCATCAGCGCTTTTGGTGGTCCGGAGTCCCGGAGGAAAATTCATCTGCGGGTTTCAAACTTTAGATCTTGGAAGTATATCTCAGGCCTAAGTGTGAAGGTGGTTTGGGTGTCGAGATCTCTTCACAAAGGTGATCAAAAGCCTCTTACTCAATGCTGCTTGGAAAATTGCTACGGGTAAAAACTCTTTCCTCACTCAAGTGCTAAAATCTAAATATTTTCCCTATACTAGCTTCCGGAATGTAAAGCCTAATCATGTTAAATCTACCTTCTGGTCCTCCATTTTATCTGTCAAAGATATCCTTGTTAAAAACTGCATTGTTCAGACCCCATCACCGTGGATAAACTCCCGCACCAAATCTCGACCTCTGGATTCATGGAACTAATGACTGGAATGCAGATCTTATTAATCAAATCTTTGATTGTCATGTTTCCTCAGAAATTCGTAACCTTACCATTGTTTTAGATAATAAAGAGGACACTGTGAGGTGGAAAAGTTCAGGTAAAGGTGACTGTTCAACAAAAGAAGCTTTTAAATTTCTTAATAAGCAAATGCGGGTACAATTGCCAGATCAAGGACCTAGGAGCGTCTCTATGGCATGTCCGAGCATTCTTCGAGGGTATGGAAAGCCAAATGTATTGAGCCAAATATCAAGGTATTTGCTTGGCGCCTTATTCGAAGAGCTCTACCCACGGCACGGGCCGCTAGGCTCTCCTCCAAAATTGACAAAGAATCGCTCCTCTTGTGGAGCCATTGAAAACGATTCACATTTATTTTTCCACTATGATTTTCCTAGAGCAGTTTGGTTTGCGGATCTCCCTCAATTAGAAGCCGTGCTCTCCCTGCTGAAGATGATGGTGTGCAACAAGCTCTTGAATTAATCATTGAGCCCAATATACAAGAAAATCTGCTGAGTAAAATCTTCTCCACTCTTTGGTTCATTTGGAAAGCTCGCAATGAGCACCGCTTTCGCAAAAGCAAATGGTCTGTTTTGCAGGTCCAATATCTAATCAAGGCGCACATGCAAATCTCTCAAAGTGTCCTGACTAAGGACATAGGCAACAGCATGGTCTCTACTATCTCTTGTTATCCTACTATTGCAGGTACCAAAGGAGGGAATGCCACTACTTATTGCCCTGCAACGCTGAATTATCAGCCGCAAATGATCGACTCCTCTCATCCATTGATGAGAGTCACCTGTTTTGTTGATGCCTCCACTAAACCTGACAATGCAAATCAAAGTACAGGAACGGCTGGTATAGGAATTGTCTTCCTAGACCCAGCTAACAAACTTCATCTCAAAATCAAAGCACAAATGCTGAACTGCTCCTCAGTCTTGATGGCTGAGGCTATGGCACTTTCTGCTGCTTCCATTTTTGCAGGTGCTTTGGGTTTGAGAGAGGTCATGTACTTCTCTGATAATCAGATATTAACTAACATCCTCCGGAGGCCAGATATGAGCACGAGTCCAGACTGGAGAATTGATGCCTTCGTCGTTTCCTTCAAGAACAATACTCTGAACTCGGACTTTTGGGTCTTGTAGGGGGCGATCGAGAATGAGAGTCGTCTCGTCGTCTAGCTCCCGCGGCGACACGGCGGCGGCGGGGGCCGGCGCACCCTCACCGTCGACCGTCCGCCGGCCAGATTCACCGGTCCGCAAGTGCGGCTGGCCCGGGCGACGTGTTCACCGCACGTCTGGCGGTGAGGCCCCGCGGCGCAGTCTCACGGGCTTGGCGAGGGCACGTGGCGAGCTGAGGTCCTCACAGGTGGTGGAGTCACCGCCATGGCGGCCCCAGCCGTAGGTCGCGGAGGGCCCCGACTCCACCCACCCGTGCGACGTGGGAGAGGAGATCCAGGACTTCTGGGGCGAGCTGTGGTTTATCCCAGAGTCATCCCCTTCCCAGCCGTCGCAGCGAGCTAGGGTTAGGGTTCGGGAGGAGCGCAATCTCTATTGGGTGAAGAAGGGGTTGAAGGAGTCCAAGTCCTTCGGCCCCATCGATTGTTTCCCGGCGAGGGGAATCGATCCGAAGAGTGCTGCTCGGACGAAGATCTCGCTTGCGGAGCCGTATGCGGGGCAAGGAGAAGAAGAAGAGCTTTGCCGAAGCGGTGAAGACGGTGATGGCGGGCGTGGTCGAGGCCGGGAAGATGAGTGGAACTATGGCGGATGGTTCCCTCAACATCCACGGCCCGCCGTTCTTCGGGCCTCCACCGCCGCAGCGGTTCGGCTACTACCCCCGGCCACGGGGCCCCCGTTCCCCCAACAGCGCGGGGTACGGGAGGCGGTTGAGCAACAGCGACCTAGGCGTGGAGGTTTCCGGGACAGGGGCAGGGGGAGAGGGGCACCAGCTCGTCCACCTCAACCCCAACCTCGCTAAGCCTCCCGTGACTCCGGTAGAAGAGGTCAAGGATCTGTCCAAGGAAGAGGGTGAGAAGAAGGAGGAGAAGACCGAAGCATCTAGGAGCAAAGGTAAAGGTGCGGTGTCTCATGCTGTTTGCTTCAAGTGTGGCAAAGTAGGTCACCTCGGTTCAAGTTGCTCGGACCTAAAGTCCGCTTTATCCGTCATGAACCTTCTCATGTTGTGGGGGAGTGTCCAATGTGGAAGAAGGAACCACCAGCTGCTCAATATTTTGGTAGTGCTAGAACAGGGCTGGGCTACCATTATATTGATGTTGTAGAGCAGCCCTTTGACTGATTCAAGCATTGGGTGGGGATGGACAATTTTGGGCAGCTATTCATTGAGGATGGTGACATTGAAGAAGCTGGGATTGTTGATGCTTTGAAAGAGCCGTTTGATAGGACTGGACTTGGGCTTTGGTGAAAACTGATGATTACAATTACATAGTGAGGTTCCCCCCTGATAGGAGAGTGGAGAAGATTGTCATAGGAACTGCTACCAAATTCAACTTGAGACCTGGAGTTTCCTGTGTGCTGAGTGTTTGGAATGGTAACATTGCACCTGTGGGCAAGTTGACAGAGGTCTGGGTGGTGATACAAGGCATTCCTCCTAAATGGGTTGACTGGAAATCAATGGCTGAGGTAGCATCTTGTATTGGGAGGATGATTGAAGTGGATTGGCAAACACTTTTTGACAGCTTCTATAGCATTGCCAGGGTGAAAGTGCTGTGTAAGGATCCTACCAGAATACCTAAGGAGAGACTGTTTGTGTTCCAGAATGAAGTTCATCTCATCTTGATGACACCGGGGATATGATGTAGAAGATGAGGGCTCGATGATGATCCAGAAATGTTGGAGGAGACAAGAAGAAAGAAGACAAGCCAATGGAAGAAAATGGGTCGAGACTCCGGAGAACAAGGGAGGAGGTGAAAATGACACAGTGGGGAGCAATAATGCTGAAAATGGTGGCAATTTGCATAATGGATCAGCCTACGGTGCCTCGGGGTACAACATGCTAAGAGGGTGCTGGATTTTGGGAGTACTTTTCAACAGATGCTTGAAGGAGATTGTCGAGGCTGCTTAGAGAAATGGAACTAGATGAACCAGGTTGAGGCGAGATGAGGAAGAGATTGTGGATCTCAATGCCCTAGGAGTGGAGGATGAGGAACGTGAACCTCCCGGACTCTTGGGTGTTTAACATCTCTCGAAAGTGATAAAGGTGAAGTAAGAGCCAAACTTCATGAACTAGCCAAAGATCATAACCAGTTGATAGCCGCTCGGAGGTGAGATTGGATGTAGCTCGTGAATGTGAACAAGGAAGCGATCAAGAGGGAGAAGAGAGCAAACAGGGCAAGTCTTGAAACAAGTGTTGGAGGTGACAAAAATCAACCTGGGCAAGAGAAAGTGGCCGGGAGCAAGAAGACTCAGTGGGGACCTATGGTACCACCAAGAAGAGGGCCCAGAAATGTTGATGATGGGAGGACAGTGATGGAGAAAGCTCAAGATTCCAAGAGGAAGTGGAACTGGAGGCACCTACGAGTAAAAACAAAACAAACACAAAGTCTCGGTTAATTTACGTTGGCGTAATATTGGTGTTGTCTCTAAGGATGGAAATCCTCTTGAAGTAGATGCTATAGTCGAACTAGATAGCAGTAGGAATGCGCTAGTCTAGATAGTTGCTCTTTTCCTAATTGTAGTGATACACTTGTGGCCGATAAATCTCGGGATCAAAGCTGTGTAGTCTCTTGCAGCCATGATGGAAATCATGATGCCGATGTGGATACCCGGGAAAAAGGGTGGTCTACAAGAGGCCCTAGGAAAAACAGGAAAAGATATAAATGATAGGCATGTTTTGGAATATTAGAGGGCTAGGGCTGATTGATAGAATACCTGCTCTTAGGAAGAGGATTGAGGAAAACCATTTAGATTTTGTAGGTGTTATGGAAACTAAAAAGAAAGATATCTCAACAGGTTTACTTAGAGCTCTTTCTCAAAACATTCCTTTCCTTTGGTTTCAATTAGGGGCAAAAGGCTCAGCTGGGGGCATACTATTAGGAGTTAATAGTGATGTGTTTAGTGTTACAATAGTGGACACTTTGCAATTTTCAGTTAGTGCTATGTTGACTTGTAAGAAATCTGGGTTCAATTGGAAACTAGTAGTGGTCTATGGTCCTACCTATGAAGATCGAAACAGAATTTCCTAGATGAGCTAGGAAAAATAATGGATTCCCGGAAAGGACCCATTATGATTGGAGGTGACTTTAATTTAGTCGATTCACTAGAGACAAAAGTAATGGGATCATTAACCATAAGTGGTCTGATCTGTTTAATGATTGGATAGACAAATGGGCTTTAGTTGAGCTAGATCCTACCAACAAGAAATACACCGGACTAATAATCGGGACCCACCTATTTTTTCAAAGATAGATAGGATTTTCATAACCACCGACCGGGAAGCTGCTTTTCCTTTAGCTAGTGTTAAAACTTTGGATAGGTTGCCTAGTGATCACAATCCTCTAGTTGTTGGTGCCGGTGCTAATATGACTTTTGGGAAAAAAGATTTAGATTTGAAAAATGGTGGCTACAGAAAGAGTCCTTTAGAGAGATGGTTGAAAAAGCCTGGAACACTCCATGTTATTTTCCTAAAAGCCTTGATAGATGGCAGTTTAAAGTTAGGACTTTAAGAAGGTTTGCTAGGGGTCAAGGCAGCTAATGAAGTGGCGCCATGAACAAACATAAGTCGAGTTAGCAGGAAGATTTCATGTTTTAGAATCCCTGGCTGAGTCAAGAGAGTTAGATAATATTGAGAAACAGGATTATAGAGATATAGAGAGAGAGTTGAAACAAATCTGGGCTTTGGAGGAAATTAAAATAAGACAGAGGTCTAGAGAAAGAAATTTGCTAGAAGGGGATAGAAACACAGCTTATTTTCAGGCAATTGCTAATCAAAGGAGTAGAGCTAAAAAAATTGAGTACTTAGAAGGTCCTAATGGTTTGGTTTCTGATCAGAAGGGAATGATGTCTTTAGCAGTGGACTTTTATAAGAAGCTTTTTGCTAAAGAACCCGAGGGCAATTTTAGACTAGGTGATGATTTCGGGAGGAGAGGGATAAAGTTTCGTAGAGAAATGAGATGTTGACAGCTCCTTTCACCGAGGAAGAAGTGAAAGAAGCTCTTTTCGCCTTGTTACCCGTGAAGGCTCCCCGGGCCCCGATGGGTCTGTCTTTTCTTTTTTATCGAAGTTTTGGGACCCGATTAAATCTGATTTAATGGCTATGATTAGGGACTTTCATAATGGTGAACTAGACTTGTATAGGCTTAATTGTGCTCTTGTTACTTTGATTCCCAAGGTAGGGGATGCCACTAACATCAAGCGGTTTAGACCCATTAGCTTGTTAAATTGTAGCTTTAAATTGTTTTCTAAGTTGCTAACAATTAGGCTAACTTCTACTATGCGAGAGAATAGTCAATAAAAGTCAATCGCTTTCATCAAAGGCAGATATATTTTAGAAAGTGTAGTTGTAGCTCATGAAGTGGTTCATAGTGTTATCAAGTCTGGTGAAAAAGGTGTTGTTTTAAAATTAGATTTCGAAAAAGCTTATGATAGGGTGAGTTGGTCCTTTCTTTTTGATATGTTGGTAGATAGAGGTTTTGATAGCAAATTAATTGGTTGGATTAGACAACTGGTCATAGGGGGTTCTATTGGCATCACCCTAAATGGAGAAGATAGCTCTTATTTCAAACGTGGAAAAGGTCTTAGACAAGGAGATCCTCTGGCTCCTTTTTTGTTCAATCTTGTAGGAGATGGCCTCACAAGAATGTTAGAAAAAGCTTTAGATAGAGGTTTGATTTGTGGTCTTTTAGAAGACTTCAGACCAGGGGGGATTGTGTCTCTGCAGTATGCAGATGACACAATCCTGTTTGCAAAAGCAGATGATGGAGTCTTAGAGAACTTGAAAATGGTCTTGATGTGGTATGAACAAGTTTCAGGTATGAGGGTTAATTTTCATAAAAGTGAGATGGTACCAATGAACCTTGACCCTTTTGATGCTCATAGGTTGTCCCACATTTTGGCATGTCCTTTAGGGACTTTTCCCATTAAATATTTAGGCATTCCTTTACATTATGAGAAGTTAGCTAGGGAAGACATTCAACCTTTAGTGGATAAGATGCTTAAAAAGATAGGGGGTTGGAGAGGTAAGCTTCTCTCTTTAGCTGCTAGAATTACTTTAATAAAGTCCTATTTGGCAAGCATTCCAGTTTATTTACTGTCTTTTATTAAGTTTCCCAAGTGGGCACTCAAGATTCTCAATTCTCATCTAGCTAACTGTCTTTGGAATGATTCAGTAGATGAACACAAGTACCATTTAGCTAATTGGGATCTTGCTACCTTGAAAAAAGAGTATGGAGGTCTAGGGTTAACCAATCTGAGAGATTTGAATATTAGCTTACTAGCCTCTTGGATTAAAAGATATAAATCTGATGAAGAAAACTTGTGGAGAGAGGTCATAGATTTCAAGTATAATACTTTAGGCCAAACATTTTCCATTCCAACACCGTAGGTTCTTCTAGTTTTTTCAAAGGATTTATGTGGGTCAAGCTCAGCCGCAAAATTTGGCTACGAGGTGGAAAGTGGGGAATGGGAAAAAGATTAGACTTTGGGAAGATAATTGGTTAGGCTCAACTAGTTTAGCTATACAGTTTTATCCTCTTTATAGGATAGTTAATGAGAAAGGTAAGACAATCTCGCATCTTTGGGATGGGAGGAATTTGAAGTGCTCTTTTAGGAGAAATGTTTCGTGGAAAGATATCATGAGTGGCTAGAAATTATTGAGCTAGTGTCTACTATTCAATTCTCTCGATACCGAAGATGAGTTAATTTGGCGCTTTCGCTTCGGGGTCTATTCCTCTCAATCTCTTTACAAAATTATAAATTTTAGAGGTGTGCAAGTTACTCATGTGCCACTGTTGGAAACTCAGAATACCACCTAGAGTCCAATGTTTTATTTGGCTGATCTTTAATAACAAAGCTCGACTAGGATAACCTCTCTAAAAGAAGAAAGTTGCAAGATGAGTCCTGTCTTTTAAAGTGCAGATTCTGAGTCTATTCATCATCTGTTTTTTGATTGTGTAGTAGTGAGACAGGTATGGTCAATAGTTTCTGACTTTTTCCAGTGTACCATAGGTTCAGACATGTTGAATGTTGGCACTTTTTGGTTGAGTGACAAGAAGTACTGTGTTGTTAATATAGTTTCATCTGCAGTCTTTTGGTCAGTCTGGAAACTTAGAAATGAGCTTTGTTTTCAGAGATCTGGGTGGAAGAGCATGGAAATGCTGCTTCAAAGTTTAGCAGGGATGCTTCAGAACTGGATGATGCTTTGTCCAGTAGACAGAAGATTGGTGCTGGAAGGGTGTATATGCAAGATCAAGAAAGCTGCAGAAGAAACATTCTGGATTCCCTATGGGACTCTGGGAGCAACTTGAAAGACCTGACGATGGTTGATCATTCTGAAGACCCTGAAGTGAAGCTGATGGTCGAGGAAAAAGCTCAGAAGACGAAGCTGGTGGCGCTACCTTGGTGGAGGGAGATGGATATTGCCCTACGCTGATCGATGAGTTGGTTGCATTTTGTTGCTGTCAATCTGTTTCCTATCTTGTTTGGGTTATAGACTATGTTGCTAGTGTAGAAGAGTTCTTAAACTTTGAGGTGCTGTCTCTGTGCTAAGCGGCTGATCCATTGGATAGCGGCTGTAATAAGGTGTACCTGGTCCATGGCAGGATCAGGTCGGGGCTTAAACTTTGAGAACTGGAAACGATGCTGTAAACTTGGTCTTGGTATGGAAAAGGCCGGAGCCTAGCGCTCTTAAACTCAAACAATACTCTGAACTCTACCAGTACGGTACAAAAAATAGGCAGAAACCAAAATTATGAAGCTCATACTCTTGCGACTTCTGCCTACAAGCATGTGTACATGCAATCTGAGAGCTTAAACTTTTCATGTACAAATCCTTTGCATGTGAATAACTGCCTGTTGCGCTCTCATGCACTCGTAAAGTGCAACATTGTACCTACCTTGCAGCTTCCTGCTGCTGATTAATACAAGTTTCTTTGTCAAAAAAAAAATTGGTCCGTGGGCATTTATGCTTGTACAGGTGTGCTGCTGCATTGCTCATATAGAGACATAGAGTTTGCGTGGCCATGTGAACGCTTGACTAAAGCCGTAAAGGAGGACAAGGTGAGGCACAAACACATCAATCACGTGCTGTGGCTTTTGTGAACTGAAAGTACTGTAGTAGCCGACCCAGCTTCGTGTGTAGTGAGTAAAAGCTTCCCCCAATAGTGTGTTCAGAGAGCGTAAACTGGCGACGATCAATTCTACTGTGAAACCAAATACAGGGGTAAATTCAATCATCCAATCAATTGACAAACGACTCGGAAGAGCGACTCGTGACGGTAGTCGCCGAAGACCGGACGCCGCTAGAGAAGGAGCTTTCAGAGGCTCCGCGACCACCCACATTCAAGCTCGTCGCCGCGGCCGTCTTGTACATCAGCGATGGAAGTTCTGGTAGCTTGTCGTTG
This sequence comes from Themeda triandra, assembly GCA_018135685.1. NCBI lineage: Eukaryota > Viridiplantae > Streptophyta > Magnoliopsida > Poales > Poaceae > Themeda > Themeda triandra. The sequence continues at coordinate 129,883 of JAENPR010001071.1, read as the reverse complement.
GACTGCAGGACGTACATGGCGTCCGCAACGGACGGCCGCTGCTCGGCCTCGCGGAGCGCGCACCAGCCCCACGACCAGCACGCGCTCCATCTGCCGCTCGGCGGCCTCGTCTCCCGTCCTCAGGCGGGCGTCAGCCGCGTCGAGGATCTTGCCCCGGGCCGCATGTCGGCCTCTCAACCCACTTCACCGGCATGAAGGACGGGTCGTACGGCTCACGGGGTCTCCCGTGAGACGATCTCGAGCGGGACGACGCCGAAGCTGTAGATGTCCGACCGGGTGCTCCTCCCGCTCGTGTTGACGAACTCCGGGTCTATGTACCCCATGGTGCCCTTGACTGCGTCGTCGCGGGCCGGTGCCGTGGTCGCCGAGGCGAGCCGGCCCGAAGTCTCCGAGCTTAGTGTTGTAGGAGGAGGCGAGCATGATGTTGCTCGGCTTGATGTCTCCGTGAACCACACATTGCTCCCACTCTCTGTGGAGGTAGCGCAAAGGCTTGATCCTAATCCCACAATGATATTGTACCTATTGATTAATTTGAGTACATAAATTAACAGTTAAATTAAGCACGGCTTATCTAGCTAATTACTTGTTCATCTTTTTTTTTCATTTCAAGCAAATTTAAGTCATAACGGAGAAATGTTATAAGATTATTCAGCGTAGGTACGTACCTCTCGGCCCAAGTTAACACTGTCACGGAGTCGGTGTTATAGATGTGTTTATCTAGGCTTCCTTCGGGCACGAGCTCGTAGACAAGCAAGAGACCCTTGCGGCTGTCACACCAGCCCAAGAGCTGCACAAGGTTGCGATGCCTCAGTCGGCCTATAATCTTCACCTCGGCCTCGAATTCCTTCCTGCTCTGAGACGACTCCAGCGATAACTTCTTGATGGCCACCACCTGCTCGCCGCCGTCGCGATCGCCGTCGATGTCACTTCTCGGGAGGCGGCCCGTGTACACGCTACCGAAACCTCCTAGCCCGAGCATATTCTCCTGCACGAAGTCATCTGTAGCGGCAGCGAGGTCACGGTAGCGGAACCGTCTCGGCCCAGCTAGGCCTCTCTCGAAGTCGGCGTCGCCGCGTTGCTCGTCGGACTCACTGTCCGTGGCCACGTTTGCGTTCCTTTTGCCCCTTCGCCACGCCCATAGGAGGAGGAGACCCGACTACACGTACGTAAACAGCAAGAACCGGAACCGCACCTTGTACACCAATTTCGAAGATGGCTCCGGTGTAATTTCGGAGCCGCAAGTGTCGAATTGAACGACCATGACAAGACTCGGTACGGCGGACGGAAGAGCCGTCGGCCGCAGAAGCCGACGGCCACCTCCTCCGGCAAGATCGACTTCAGTCAACGGTACCGCCGACGTAGTATGGGGTACCGTCAATGTCCAGATCGACGGCTAACAGCTTCGTCATGTTGTCGTATGTGACGGTGGCGGTCATTCTGAGGTTGGCTGTGAGGTTCTTGCCGTCGTCCAGCATGCTCGTCGAGGCGACAGACCTGATGGAGTTGACGTCGATGCCGATGTGCTGGAGGCTGTTTGTTAGGTCTAATAGGATCTCTAGCAGTGGATCTAGCGGGTACAGTAGTAATCGAGATGCAATACATGTACATGATGACCTAGACACACTACACAGAGAGGGGTGGGATAGAGAGGGAGGCGGTGTGATGCACAGACCAGAGGTGTTGGTTGAGGCGGCGTTGGAGCTCGAGCTGGCCATCGCTGGTTCGTCGGTGAAGAAGTCGATGCAGTGAAGGGCGTGGTGCAGTGCAGTGCAGTGGCGGCGGCGAACACCGGTGATGCTTCCCGTCGCTCTCAGCGCTGCCCTCATGATCGGATTAGGGTTGTAGGTGGGAGTGGCGGCTCAGAGGAACCTCATAGTCAGAGCTCCGGCTTCCCACCTCCTTTATATAGCGCTGCGCGACAGGGGCCCACCAGCCATGTTTAGGACTGGGCGCCCCGATCAGGGCGCGGTCAAGGGTCCAGAGTGACCATTGGGCCACTCGTGGAGGAGATCATCCCAACATTCTCCCCTTGATCTCAACTTATACCTTACCTTTAACATTTTCACTTTTACACATTTCATCACAGATTAATGCATAGAACTGCTTCATCGTCACGACCAATTGCCGATAGAATTCACAGCTACAATACACGTCTCTGTTTTGAAATAAGTTCTTTAACTTTTGGGCCGTTTATAGTCCAAGATCATAGGCTTTCCCTTAAACCCATGCCGGCTACGTGTTCTCTGAACACGTTGGGTGGTAAGCCTTTTGTAAGCGGATCCGTGAGCATCTTTTCAGTTCGTATATGCTCTAAGCTTATAATTTGATCCCGGACCTTATCCTTCACAACGTAATACTTTATGTCAATGTGTTTGGCAACACCACTTGACTTATTGTTGTGAGCATACTGTACTGCCGGTAAATTATCGCAGTATAACTTTAGTGGTCGATGGATAGAGTCAACCACCTTCAAACCGGGTACGAATTTCTTTAGCCAGTTCACCTGCCCTGAGGCCTCATAGCAAGCTACAAACTCGGCATACATTGTGGACGATGTAGTGACGACAGTTTGCTTCTTGCTTTTCCACGATATGGCTCCTCCTGCAAGGGTGAACACATATCCTGATGTGGATTTCCTTTCATCTCCCGCATGATCAGAATCTGAGTATGCCACTATTTCGAGAGAGTCTGATTTTCTATACGTTAACATGAGGCCTTTCGTATCTTGCAAATATCGCAAGACTTTCTTTACCAATATCCAGTGTTCAATTCCTGGATTACTTTGAAATCTGCCAAGTAACCCAGTAACATAGGCTAAGTCAGGGCGCGTACAGATTGTTGCATACTGTAGACTTCCTACAGCCGATGCATATGGTACCGCTTTCATTTGGTTGAGCTCATACTGATTCTTGGGGCATTGATAATCCCCATATCTGTCGCCCTTGACTATTGGAGCAGGTGACGGACTACAATTGTGCATACTAAATTTCTTTAGAGTCTTCTCTATGTATGCCTCTTGAGACAGTCCTAATACCCCTTTACTTCTATCTCGATGAATTCCGATCCCTAGAACGAACGAAACTTCACCAAGATCTTTCATATCAAATTTTGAGGACAAAAACTTCTTTGTCTCCTGTAGCAGACTGACATCACTACTAGCAAGTAAGATATCATCCACATACAAGATTAGGAAGATATACTTTCCATTCTTAAATTTTACGTAAACGCAATTGTCCTCTACATTCTCTTTGAACCCAAAACCTTTTATTGTTGTATCAAACTTCAAGTACCATTGCCTTGAAGCTTGTTTCAATCCGTAAATCGATTTCTTTAGGCGGCATCCCATTCGTTCCTTTCCTTCCACGACAAAACCTTTCGGTTGTGCCATGTAAACATTTTCATCTAATTCCCCATTGAGGAATGCCGTCTTTACATCCATTTGATGTAATTCTAAATCAAAGTGTGCCACTAATGCCATTATAATTCTGAAAGAATCTTTACATGAGACTGGGAGAAAACGTCTCATTGTAATCAATTCCTTCTCTTTGTGTGAAACCTTTTGCCACAAGACGTGCTTTGTATCTTTCCACATTCCCTTGGGAGTCACATTTTGTTTTGTAGACTCATTTACAGCCTACTGTTTTGGCTCCTTTAGGAATTACTTCTAGGTCCCAAACTTCGTTGGAACTCATAGATTTCATTTCATCTTTCATAGCTTCTAACCACTTCGACGAGTGGTTGCTTCTCATGTCTTCTTCATAAGAGGTGGGATCACCTTCCATATGAAACTCTTCGCCGCATAGACTTCATAAAAGTCGGGGAGAGGTGACCTCCTAGCTCTTTGAGACCTTCTCGGTGGTTCCACATTTGGCACAACTTCTTTTTGAGCCCGTTGTTGCTCCCCTCATTTGCGGCAATTTGCTCTATAGGTTCCTGAAGAACAGTTCCTGAAGAACAGGTTCCTGAAAGACAGGTTCCTCATTCTCATTCGTTGTTGTCGCTGGAGGAATAACAACAGGTGCTAGCACCTCAATCTCGGGTATTGATGGTGTAGCAAAGCAAAAGTGCGACAGTAATTCGAAAAATGGTTCCCGAGTCATAGGAGTGGGCAAATACACCCGCTTCTCTTCAAGATCGATTTTCCGAGCTACCATGCTCCCCCTCATCATTTCGTCCTCTAGGAAGACAGCGTGTCTCGTTTCTACGAACTTTGTATATTTATCTGGACAGTAGAAACGATAACCTTTTGACTTTTCAGGATAGCCAATAAAATGGCAACTCACTGTTTTGGGATCTAGTTTCCCAATGTTTGGGTTAAATACTTTTGCCTTAGCAGGGATCCCCCACACACGTAAGTGTTGGAGTGAGGGCTCTCTTCCTGTCCACATTTCATACGGTGTTTTAGGCACCGACTTACTAGGTACCCTGTTGAGGATATGAATGGCGGTTTTTAACGCCTCCATCCATAAACTCACAGGTAAGGTGGAGTAACTAATCATGCTACGCACCATATCCATCAATGTACGGTTACGCCTTTCAGCTACTCCATTCTCGTCGAGGTTCGCCCGCACAGATATTGGGCAACAATGCCATTTTCCCGTAAGAACCTCGCAAAGGTCCAGGAACTTGGCCATATGGGGTATGCCGACCGTAGTACTACCCACCACGATCAGACCGGACTAGCTTTATCTTTTTATTGTGCTGATTTTCAACTTCAGCTTTAAATATCTTAAACTTTTCTAATGCTTCTGTCTTTTCTTTTATTGGATAAATATATCCATAGTGGGAGTAATCATCAGTGAATGTTATGAACGAGTCAAAACCATCCACACTTTTCACAGGAAATGGACCACATATATCTGTGTTGATTATCTCTAAAATTCCCGTGCTTTGTTTAGCGTTCATTTTAATTGTCTTTGTGTATTTTCCTTTAATACAGTCTATACATTGTTCTTGATCGGAGAACTCTAATGGAGGAAGAATTGCATTCTTTACTAGTCTTTCTATTCTCCCCTCGAAATATGGCCTAAACGACGTTGCCATAATTTCGACGATGCATCTTGAGTTCTCTTTCGCTTTCTATTATCATTCACGTGCGAGGATACATTATCAATCACATCACATACTGAATAAATATTTTCATGAAGTGATAACAAATAAAGGTCTTGCTTTTGAAAAGCAATGCCAACACGTTCATTATTACAAATAATCTCACACTTGCCATCTCCAAAATGGCATTTAAATCCATCATTATCTAAACAAGACACACTAATCAAATTTCTCTTCAAAGAAGGAACAAATAAAACATCTCTAAGGATAAGAATGAAGCCATCAGCAAGCTCCAGGTGAACATCGCCAACAGCTTCGATGTCCGCTTGGACTCCATTCGCTACCTTAATGTGTCTTTCTCTTCTTTGAGTAGTCCTCGTCGAACGGAATCCCTGTAAAGAATTAGCAACATGAATAGTTGCTCCTGAGTCAATCCACCAAGTAGATTTACAATACTGTACATACAGGGATTCATTTACAAAAGTAATAACGTTCTCACCTTTGCATTTCATTACATATTTCAAGTAATCAGGACAATTGTTCTTGTGGTGTCCTGTATTGTGGCAGTGAAAGCACTCGTCTTTCCCTACCGCAACCTTATTCTGTTGAGGCTGATGCTTCATGACAGCTTTTCCCTTTTGCTTCGAGGGAGAGTTGGCATTTGAATGAGCATTGGCATTCTTTTTCTTGTTGTCTCTGACAAAATTAAGGGTACCACCATTGGTGGCCCTTAATCTGTCTTCCTCGGCAACACACATTGCAATGCAACGTTCAAGATCCCACTTTTCAGGCTGAATATTATAGCTAACAATAAAAGTTCTCAAACTCTTTAGGAAGGGATGCAAAAACCACATAAACAAGGAACTCTGGTTTGAGAGCCAAGTCCATTGGTTTGAGTTTGTTGTTCAGCTGATTCATCTCTGAAATGTGCTCTCTAATGCCATAGCCATATCTACGACCAGTGTACTGTGCATTCATCAGATCCTTTATGATCTTAGTTGCATATGTCTTTGAAGAGCCAAAAAATTGACTCTTTATCTTTTCAAGATACTCAACAGCAGTATCACACTTTGCAATTGAGCCTATGATGGTAGGCTCAATTGTGTTCTCTATCACAGCACAACACTTTTTATTGGCGCTTGCCAATTCTTTTTGTCAATACAGTATGCCAACTCCAAGGGAGCATAATGCCAATCAGCATCAGATTCACCATCACGCCTGACTGGTTCCTCAGGCTGAACAGGGCATGGTGTGGTTTTAATCCACTCCACATCAGCCAAGGTGAAGGCGAAGTCAAGCTTCTTTATCCACTCATTGTAGTTGTCACCTTTGAGCTTTGGAATTTTATCGATAGCATCCATCAAGTTTATGCTACCTGAAACCACAATCCATATATATATATATATGGTGAGAACATTATAATCATAAAATAACAATAATTGCATGCCTTAGTTCCAACGTTGGTCAAAATTAAAACATACAATTTCAACTACAATAATTCTACATCACCGTTGGGCGAAATAGAATTAATGCGGTACAAAAAAAAGAACATTAATAACATCATAATATTGCTATTAATCAACGTTGGTCGAATAATAACAATATTATAATCACAAAAAATTATCCATTTTCAAACATTAAACTCTCCCGTTGGTTCGAATTTAATAATGAAAACGATAACAACTTTAAATACGCAAATGGAAACTTTAACAATCATATAATCAATTTTCCGAAACATTCGGGTACTATACTAATCTCTGGACAAAATTATCGTTGGATAAAAATTTGTACGAAATTGGCAGCAAATTCTATTCGAAATGAGTAAAATATACTCAAAACTGTTTCTGGAAAAAAAGAGAAACAAAACTCTTGCAAATCACTATGCAGTCGGCCATTTTGGCCCAAACCAACAGCGCGGCCCATTGGCAGTTCAAGCGCGCACGCGCGCTACCGGCCGGCGGCCCAGAAAGCTGGCGCGGCCCAGCGAGCGCGCTTCTCTTTTTTTTTTTACATGTCGGTAAGCCAACAGGGCGACAATGCAGCCCGGCCCATCGTGGCCTTTAGCGCTGACTGGCGGCGCCGTTCCGCTGCCAGGCCCTAACGTGGGCCTGGGCCGCGGAAGCGGCCTGCTGCGCGCGCCCGCCTGGGCCGCTTTCAGTCCGGCGCCTGCCAGCCATCGATCGGCATCGCCCTGGATCTAACGGTTGTGCTCCGAGTCCGGGAGAACAAAACCCTATGGCCTGCTCCCCTGGAAACCCTAACCTCATTTCTCCTCCTCCCCATTCTCTCACCAGCAGCAGAGCAGCCGCTGCCCATGGCGACTCGGCGAGGAGGACGGCGCCGCCGCGAGACCTGTCGCCGGAGCGCGCGCTCCCCAGTGGGTGAGCGCGCCGCCGTCGACGGGACTCTCGTCGGTGCCCTAACTGGCGCCCGCGCGTACACAGGCGCACACGCACGCCGGCCCTCTGTTCCGCGCGCCGGCGAGCGGCGGCGGTCGGCCGACGGTGAGCACAGGTAGGCCCGGGTAGGACCTCCCGCCTCCTTTCTGTTCTTTGCTTAGGGTTAGGAATCTTTTCCCTTTTCCCGATCTGGTCGGTTAGGGTTAGGGTTTCTTTGCCGATCTGAAATCGGTGTGATCGTCATTCCCTGATCTAGATCCTCTCACTAGACAGGCGTCTGATACCATTGTTAGGTCTAATAGGATCTCTAGCAGTGGATCTAGCGGGTACAGTAGTAATCGAGATGCAATACATGTACATGATGACCTAGACACACTACACAGAGAGGGGTGGGATAGAGAGGGAGGCGGTGTGATGCACAGACCAGAGGTGTTGGTTGAGGCGGCGTTGGAGCTCGAGCTGGCCATCGCTGGTTCGTCGGTGAAGAAGTCGATGCAGTGAAGGGCGTGGTGCAGTGCAGTGCAGTGGCGGCGGCGAACACCGGTGGTGCTTCCCGTCGCTCTCAGCGCTGCCCTCGTGATCGGATTAGGGTTGTAGGTGGGAGTGGCGGCTCAGAGGAACCTCGTAGTCAGAGCCCCGGCTTCCCACCTCCTTTATATAGCGCTGCGTGACAGGGGCCCACCAGCCATGTTTAGGACTGGGCACCCCCGATCAGGGCGCGGTCAAGGGTCCAGAGTGACCGTTGGGCCACTCGTGGAGGAGATCATCCCAACACTGTTGTCCCATGTGTTGGAGAAGGTGTCGAACTCGAGGGCGACCACCCGATCATCGCCCGTGGCGTTGAAGTGGTTTCTGTCATTGGAGAGGCCGAGGTTGCCGCCGCCGCCGCCACCGGTGTTGGTCAGGACGCCGCCGTCCGAGTAACGCGCGAGGAAGAAAGCCATCCCGTCGCCGGTGTTGTAGATCCCGTCGGGGTTATTGTAGTCTTTGTCCAGCGCGAGCAGAAAGGAGAAGACACTGCTGAAGCTCGCCACCTCACTGCTGGCCGCGTCCCACAGCTGTACCGGGTTAGCGTACCACACGTGACCACTGCTGGCGCGTGAGAGGTCGTTCCTGCTGGTCAGCTCGATCATGGAGTTGGCGAAGTAGGCATCGCCAACGCACTTGAGCGCCTTGTCGCAGGGGTTCACCTCGCCGGGGTCGGAAAAGATGAAGGAAATTGCGGAGGCGGCACAAGGCACTACGTGGATGGAAAGCACATAAAAACGAAGAGGCAACAGGGCAAGCGAGCGCGAAGGTGCTATAGTTCGTGGCGGCCATTGCCGGAGCTTTGGAAGAATGCTAATGGAGGAGAACGGCAACCGCGTACAGCCCGGCCGCCCACACTCGCCTTATACACGACCGGTGCCTTGGCTGGCTAGATGTGCCGCACTGCCGCTTGACCTGAGTCAGCTAAGTCGTCGGTTTTGGAATTAATTTTCCCTGTTTTGACACCTCTGCGTGTCGGTTGGTTTTCGAAAGTGTTTCCTCCTCGACGTACGTTGCGGACAAACACGGAGGTGGGAGGGGCCTACAGCTTTTTAGATAATGGATAAGCATATCCGGCCTCTACATCCGAGGATGTACACAGTCAATTATTACAAGGATTTCAAAATAAACAAAGTGGGCAAGCCAAGGTCTTATAAAACGACCCGGACGCTAATTCAAACAATAAAAATGTTTCCATCCTTTATTGGATATCTCTAGAGCAATAACTTCTAACTTCTTGCTCATCGTGGAGGGTGCGTCCTTGGCTGTCCCATCATGCTTTAATGTTGTGCCTACGAGCGCAACCCGAATGCTCCTCCGAAAATGACCTGCATAATAGAGTTATATTTCATTTGATTAAAGATAACATCATTACGGCATCTCCGGATAGCCCAACACATTGCAGCCACCCCCACCCAAATCAATTTTCTAATCATTTTATGTTGATTAGTAAGCCAACTCCCAAACATGTGGTTGATTGACCTGGGTGGGGTTAGCTTAGTAGCAAAGAAGATAATCCTCCAAATCATTTTGGCAAGGGGGCAATCTAGGAATAAATGTTGAATAGTTTCATTCCCATTGCAGCAGATACAATTCTGACTCCCTTTCCAATTTTTCTTAGCAAGGTTGTCTTTAGTTAAAACGACACCCTTTTGTAAGAACCAAAGAAAGATTTTGATTTTTAGAGGTATTTTTAACTTCCAAATCATCCTATCACGAAATGGTGGGCGTGTATTTATCAAATAATGATACATGGAATGGACTGAAAATAACCCGATTTGGTTAAAGTCCAACGAAAATAATCAGCCTCGCCACCAATTCAACATTGGAGATTAGTGCTACTAAGCTCCGCCATTCAGAAAGTTTATTATCCACCAGAGCCCTTCTAAAAGAAATGTTTAGGGGTCTGGTATTCATCACTTTTGAGACCGTTGCATGTGGGTCTCGTACTATATTAAATAGGGATGGATACTTGACTTTCAATGGCGTATTGCCAACCCATATATCATCCCAAAACCTAGTATTAGTTCCATCCTTGGTATCGAAGGAACCATTAACTAGCACCTCATCTTTGAACTACATGAGGCCTCTCCAAAAATGAGAGTCATTGGGTTTAGCTGTTTCACTTGAGTAAGGCTTTTGGAGTTTAGGTATTTATTCCTTAGCATAGATTGCCACATGCCTTCTGTGTTTAAAAGATTCACCAACCATTTGGCTAGAAGGCATTTATTTTGCAGATGCAAATTAAGGATACCTAATCCCCCTTGTTCCTTAGGACGGCACATGATATCCCATTTGGCAAGTCGGTATCTGTGTTTATCAGAGGAACCTTGCCAGAAGAACCTAGATCTATAAAAATCTAGCTTCTTAAGTACTCCCTTGGGTATCTCAAAGAAAGACATCATAAACATGGGTAGGCTACTTAGAACAGAGTTCAACAGAACTAGTCTTCCCCCATAAGACAGGTATTTTGCTTTCCAACAAGAGAGTTTCTTCTTAAAACGATCTTCTACCTTGCTCCATTCAGAATTAAGTAGTTTTCTGTGGTGCATGGGAATACCTAAATATCTGAAAGGATATTCCCCTATGTTACAACCAAAGAGGTCGGTGTAGAAATTTTCCATCTCTTTGGCTGCACCATAGCAGAATATTTCACTCTTGTGAAAATTGATCTTTAATCCGGATAGCTGTTCGAAAGCGCAAAGCGCCAGCTTTCAGGTTCTGTGCTTGCTCGATCGTGATCTAAAAAGATAACAGTGTCATCTCGCATATTGTAAAATGGATAAACCGTCATCTATAAGATGGGGAACGACACCTCTTATTTGACCATCGGCTTTTGCTCTATCAATAAGAAGAGCAAGCATATCTCGCTACGATGTTAAATAAAACGGGTGACATAGGGTCTCCCCACGAGACCCCGTTTGCTTTGGAAGTAAGGTCCCACATCATCATTAACTTTGACACCTACACTTCCCCATGTCACCATTGCTTCAATCCAAATGACACCACTTTGGTGAAAAACCTTTCATACGTAGCATTTGCTGAAGGAAAGACCACTTCACTTTGTCGTATGCCTTTTCAAAATCAATTTTGAAAATGACACCAGCCATTTTTTTGGTGTGAAGTTCATGGATGGTCTCGTGTAAGATAACGACCCCTTCCATAATATTACGGCCTGGCAGAAATGCCGTTTGTGTTGGTCTCACCACGGTTTTAGCTACTAAATTAAGCCTATTTGTGCCCACTTTAGTGAATATTTTGAAACTCACATTTAGAACACAAATCGGCCTATATTGCTGGATCCTAGTGGCATTATCAATCTTTGGAATTAAGGTGATGATGCCAAAATTAAGGCTATAAAGATCAAGAGCCTCTCTATGCAATTCCTCAAATAAGGGTAATAGGTCAGCCTTGATAACTTCCCAAAAGACCTGATAGAATTCCGCAGGAAAACCATCTGGGCCTAGAGCTTTATTATGCTCCATCTGGAAGACCGCTTCTTTCACTTCTGATTCAGTGAATGGGCTTATGAGGATATCATTTTCCTCTGGTGATACCTGTGGAATATCCAGGTTTTGCTCTTCAAACAAAGAAATGTCAAGAGCTTCTGGTTGGCCAAATAGATCCTTGTAATAAGTCGTGATATGACTTTTGAGGTTGTTATCACCTGTGACAACACCTTGATCACTTTCAAGTTTAAAAATGTGTTGTTTGCGGTGTTTTCCATTGGCAACCGAGATGAAAGAACCGGGTATTAGCATCCCCTTCCAAAAGGGATTTTACCTTGGCTCTCTCATACCACTTTAGTTCCTCTTCTCTCAAGAGATTAACCAGATGTTCTTTTAGATAGTGTTTCAAATTAATCTCTTAATCCGATAAAGGAGTGGTTTCAGCTCTCCTATCAAGATCATCTAGGAGAGCTAGCAGAGTTTTTTTCTCTTTTCGATAAGACCCTGCAGTGTGTTTAGCCCAACCCCTTAGATATTGTCGGAGTCTACGGATTTTAAACTGCCAACGTTCCAGGGGGGTGGATCCAGAGCATGGAGAGTTCCAAATATTTGCAACCATACCATAGAATCCATCTCTAATCAACCATCCCCTCTCAAATTTGAAGGGACGGTTGGTTTGGTGGGTTGAAACACCTGTATTAAGCACCAGGGGAGTATGGTCCGAAATGTTCCTATCCCTGGGTTGTACTGTTGTTAACGGGTACTTGATCTCCCATTCAGTACTTACGAGAACTCTGTCTAACTTTTCAAAGGTGGGGTCATCACCTGGGCCTGCCCAAGTAAATTGGCGGCCACCCATTGAAATCTCCTTGAGATCTAGAGATTCAATGACTGCATTGAAAAGATTTGGCCATTTAGGATCAAAATCCCTAGAACTTTTGTCCTCTGGGCTTCGCATTATGTTGAAATCTCCTCCAATGATAAACGAAAGAGTTTCTTTGGAACAAGTATTGGCGAGTTCTACTAGGAAATCTTTTTTATTTTGGAGCCGTGTCTTTGGGCCATAGACCGTATATAGCACAAATTTGAAGTCATCTGATTTGACTCTGAGAGTGAATTTTACATAAAAATCTCCCTCAACAATTGCTCCGATGTCAAAGAAAGACAAGTCCACACTAAGCAAAATGCCCCCAGACCTTCCGTGGGGTGCCATGGCGTGCCAAATAAAATCCTGTCCCCCACAAAGATTTTTAGGACATGATCTGGGAATGAATCCCGTCCTATTTCAGAGAGAGCAATGAAATGAATTTGCTCCTCCTTAACTAGTTCAGCCAAAAATCTGTGTTTAGCCAAGTCACCAAGACCTCTGCTATTCCAGAAAACTCCCTTCATTTTAAAACAATCTTGGAGGGGGTCTTTGGCTTATTAGGAAGATTGCCATTTAAAGATTTTTTGGCATTAAGAAATTTTTTCTTCCGTCGGAGTGGAGAGAGATCCTCGAATTGATCGTTCTCCTCCTCCAGCAAATTCTCATTTAGAATTCCACCACCGTGGCTGAGAATTGCATCAAGTTGGTCATTCTGCTCATCCTCACTCTCTAGAATGGAGTTTCTGGATTTAGCAAGACCTTTCTTTTTATTAGCAGTAAGCACTAACCTGTCAACCTCTAAATTTTTGATTTTAACTACAGCTGAGGAGCCTAGGTTAATGCCTATCCTACCAAGGTTTGAAAGGACTTTCGAATCTGGAAAACTAACGAAAGAGTTACATGGAGATTCGAGGTTCTTCCTTGCTGTCAGATGTTCAGCCTTGAGTAGGGCGTGGATGTCCGCTGTTGCCCTATTCCTCTCGCTGCGTCGAAGCTCTCTGGGCCTTGCTGCAGTCGCCCTCTTCCTAGGATGAGGGACTGCAGCAGGTCCTGTGGGCGCGGGCGATGACTCCGTGCCAGCTAGGGGGGTAGTCGGTGAAGGACCCCCCATGCCAGCAGCAGCATCCACAGTCGTGGCAACAGGACTCCCCAGACCGGGCTGCGTAGAAGGCACCCAAAGTCCTGGGGACGGAACTGGCGGCTTCATGCCAGCTAGGGGAGTAGTCGGTGAAGCAGGACCCCCCATGCCAGCAAGAGTAGCAGGACTCCCCACGCCTGTCAGCGTAGAAACCTCCCCCACGACTGGGGACAGTGTCGGCGGGTCCGTGTCAGCTAGGGGGGTAATCGGTGATGCAGGACCCCCTTACTAGCAGGACTAACCACGGTAGTGGCAGCAGGACTCCCCACACCGGTCCGTGTAGAAGCCTCCCCCTCTCCAGAGGACGGTGCCGGTGGCTCCGTGCCAGCTAGGGGGGTAGTCGGTGAAGCAGGACCCCCCAAGCCAGCAAGAACGCTTCCCACCTGATCCGAGTCAGCTAGGGGGTGGTCGGTGGTGCAGGACCCCCAAGCCAACAGGAATGCTCCCTACTCCTGGGGACGGTGCCGGGGGCTCCATACCAGCTAGGGGGGTGGTGGGTGAAGCAGGACCCCCCATGCCAGTAGGAACCGTCGTGGTCGTAGTAGCGGTGTCCGTGTCCTGAAGCGGAACTAGGGGCTCAGTCGAATGAACCCCTATGTCCACTCCCACAGACTCCTTGTCCATCACGATGAGAAGAGGGGCAGCAGGCGAAGTAGAGCCCCCCAAATCACCAGGTGTCACCGGTGAAGACAAGAAAGCAAAGGTAGAATTGTTTTGCAAATCAACATCATCATCTCCAGTCTCAACAACCAGCTCTAGTATCACTTTTGAGATGATCTCATTAATGATCTGAGTGCAAGCCACATCAACAGCCTCTTCTACTAGAGCTAGTTGCTGCTGAGGAGTCAGAATCTCATCCACCAAAGCTGCTTGCTGCTGAGGGGGTGTGGGCATGTTCTGTGGAGGTGCTGCAGGTGAGATAGGAGCCTTTGCATTGTTCTGCTGGGGTGCATTGTTGTCCGCATCCTTCATCTCGCGGTCACCATCACCATCTGGCTCCTTGTCTTTGTCACTCAGTAAATCCTCATCCTCTGAATGGATAGGATCAATCTGAATAGGTTCCTCTGCCTTGAAGTATAGGCGGAAGATGTCTGAGCCAACACAAACATCTGCAAAAGGTGGGATCTTCTTCACCGCATACACCGCAACCAGAATCCGAACCTGGCCTGTCGCCCTCAGGTGTACCATGTCTACTTTTAGTGTAGACCCCACCATGGTCCCTACCGCCCACAGTTGGAGGAAGGAGCGAAGAACTCTGGGCACCCTCGTGACAGTCAGCCACACTTGCTCAAGCTTACGAATGGGCTGCACATCATCCACGAACTCAGCAAACTTGATTGTGCCTTCCTTGTTCTTGGTATTTAGGGTCTCAATCCGAATCATGCGATCAAGTTCTTCTTTGCTGGGAAAAGGGACAACATAAGAACTTGCCCCTATCTGCTGCACCTCCCACTCCCACGGAACAGGAATGATCCTTGCCAATTCAGATTTATGTAGCTGTGCAGGAACTGCGCCAACCTCTACTGTGATGAGGGCTGCGGACGAAGAACTGGCAATTTCCACAATTTCATGATTCCTTGCAGATTGAATTTGAAAGAAACCCATACCATCCTCTGCAGCAGCACAGTAGGCGACGGACGGTTTAGGACCGCGCAGCAATGGACATAGGTGGGCGTAGTGTTCCTCCGTACAGATATCGCACACTAGGGGATCCTTGCGCTTCCTCTTCTTGTCGTTGTCCGCACCCTTGCTAGACTCGGCGGGGGCGTCGTTGGCCCCTCCCTGGAGGTTCACCGCAGCTCCATCTTCAAAAGGCGGAGCACCGGGGACAGCCTCTGCAGCCGCCGTGTGCTCCACGGCCGGCCTAGGGTTCCCGCGACCGCGCGCATGACCACCTCCAGCCGGGGGAGCACGAGAGTCGGCCGGGCGGGCGCGCCCGCCTGCTTGACCTCCTGCCGGTGGGGGGTGCCCGCGACCCCCACCGGCCGCAGGGCCACCGCGACCCTGTGGCGGAGGGCCCCCGCTGGCGTCGTGGGGGTGAGGGCCGCCGCGACCCCCACGTCCGCGGCCCTGGTCCGCGCCGCGCCCTTGGCCATGGTGGCGTGGCGCGCTGCCTCGATTTCCTCTCCATCCCCTTCCATCACCACGCGCCATGAGGACGTCGCAGTAGGACGGGGCGACGTCAACGAAGAGGAGGGTGTTCACAAGGCGGCGTGTCGGCCCTCCGCTCCGATGCGAGACGGAGTCGGGTGTTTGTTTCGTAGATGAAACAGTGACAGGTTGCCGGATGGACACGGGAGTTCCTACGCTCCGTTGCGTCGAGACGGGATCGGGCGTCGTAGCCGATTGCTTCGGATCGAGAGGACCGGCTGGACCGGGTGGTGCTCCGCTCCGTTGGTTCCACGGGACGTGGTCAGGAGTCGTAGCGGAGGCCGGTTGCTTCGGATCGGACCGGCTGGACCACCCGCTCCATTGTTTTTGTTTCGTAGATGAAACGGAGACCGCCTGCTTCGGAACATGGGCCAGAGACCGGCTGGACCCATTCGCGGGTGGCACTGGTTCGGAGCGTTTCACGCCCGGTCGGGGTTTTGAAATTCCCGATCGTGAGTAAAGCGGATCGCCGCTCCCCTGCCGCCGTCGGCTTGCCTCATGAGATGCTCGATTGATGAAGTCTCCGAGGTTCGCCGTTGGTGTGATACGTGGCGGCGGTAGCGGGCCTTCCAGGAGGTTCTGACCGGCAACTTGATGCGCCGAGGTGTCGGGGGCGATGGCCGTGTTGAAGCCCTAGCCATGGAGGTGGAAGCCATGGGGGTGGAAGCCATAGTTGTGGAAGCCCTAGCCATGGAGGTGGAAGCCATGGCCATGGAGGTCGCCGTCGAGCCCAACGTCGCGATAGCATCCGCCTCGCCAAGATCCTCGCATTCCGAATCGGAATCGGAACCGGAGAACCAGAATTTTCCGGCGCGCGGTTCAAGAACTCTGCTGCCCTCGGACGCCGTTAATTTCCGTAGGGCACGTCGGGTCACCGGTGCTATCCTCACGGAGGGCATCGTCCATTGCCTGCAAACACCACAGAAAAAATTGCGTGCAAAAACAGACTAGAACAGTGAAGAAACGAAATCATAACATGGCCATATCACATATGCCGGCGGTGGGGAGACCGGCGCGCTACTCGAAGAAGATCCGGACGGCGGCGCTGACACCAGGCCGGCTGCGCGCCAGGATCAGGCGGTGCTGACTCCAAGGCACGCCGGACCCGCTGTGGCGGTCAGCCGAGGGCTAAGCCGTGCGGCGGAGCGGATCCTGCCACCAGCGCTACCTGGCGTCGGCGGAGTTCAGGACGTCGGCGTTCGTTGTGTACACATGCTCCAACCAAAATAAGGCCGTCTCTAAACTGAATTGCTAGATTATTTTTTTTTTGTAAGAAGAACTTCAGGGATCAAACAATCCTCCACCTGTTTTTCCATTCCACAGATATCTGAGCACGTGTCTCAGTTGGTGGATAGCAAGGGCCTTGCACGGTTGTCTCAGTTGGTGGATGGCAAAAGCCTTGCACGGTTAAAAAGTTTTGTTACCGAGCTGGTTACTGGCAAGCAGGAAAGGTGTGATTACAGAGAAATGGAGAGACTCCAGTTGCGGGCACGATCAATTCCTTTTTCGAGATGTGACAGCTCCAGTCCTTGACCGTGTCTTTGCACGACGCTATGAGTCCATCTTTAACACCATCTCTGATAAGACGTCTGTGAATGCCAGCGACTTGACCTTAAGTTCGCCACCAGTCATGGTTTCATTTTGCAAAAACAGTCATGTTATATTAAATGAAATAAAAATTATCAAGCACTCTCTCCTTCAATATAAAGTTTCATTCTCAAATTTTATAGAGATTTAATTTCATGACTCAAAAGTAGTTGAATCGTGCCAAGGGACAGTTATTTACAGGACCCTTATTTCTTCTCTCTCTTCTTAAACACATTGACGTATTATCAAAAAATAGCTACATGACATCTTCCTTAATGCAAATAAAAATGAGTGTCATATAGATGATAATGGTGCCAAGAGATTGACATTTATTTCTTCTCTCTTCTTAAATACATTGACGTATCATAAAAAAATGGCTACATGGCATCTTCTTTGATGTAAATGAAACTCAAATAATACTTCCACTAAAACTGGTCTAAAGACACCAGCATTGGCATGATTGGTTGCTACGGTACTAATTATATTAACCACACATTTCTGCAGATTCTTAGTAGGAAAATTATGGCAGCCACGAAAATGTGTGGCCCCTAGCGTCTACCGTGGATTCATATCGCACGTCCATACACTAATCATCCACTTGAAAGCAGATACATAAATTAAGGAGGATTAGATGAAAAACAAAAATTCACAATGGAGATCATGGTAAGAGTTTGAAAAAATTCACAATTCACAAAAATTCTACAAGGATCTTCACAGTATAGTCAAGAACATATGAAGCAATGCAGCCCTAGGACCAAATGGTTTAAATGTAGGTTTCTACAAAGCAGCATGGGAATGGGTAGGTAAGGTTGTCTTAGAACTGGTTTCAAATTTCTAACAAACTGGTCATTTTAGCAAGATATTAATTACACTCACATTACCTTGATTCCTAAAATCAATGCTCCTATAACTCCTAAAGACTTTAGGCCTATTAGTCTTTGTAATGTTATTTATAAAATCATTGCTAAGTCTCTTGCTAATAGAATCAAACATCATCTGCCTCACTTAATTCAACTGTGTCAAGCAGCTTTTGTTCAAGGTAGACATATTGCTTCGAACATTATCATTGCTCAAGAAGTCATTCATAGTTTTAATTTGAAAATTGGAAACATAAGGCTTTTTTTTCTCAAATTAGATCTTGCAAAAGCTTTTGATAGGATAGAATGGAATTTCATTGTCAATGCTCTCAAACGTCTAGGTTTTCATGACCATTTCATAAAGTTAGTGAACAATTACATTTCTACAACTAATCTATCTGTGCTCATAAATGGTGATCCAACCCCGGTTTTCTGCCCCCAAAGAGGTGTTAGACAAGGCTGCGCTTTATCTCCATACATGTTCATCATTTCCATAAATAAATTATCTGTTTGTTTGCAGCAACACTCTTAACTTGAGTCATGGATTTGTTGCCAGATCGTGCACCATGGAGTTGACCAGATGCTTGAGTCTCCATTTTGAATCTGTACCATACAATTTTATATGAGGATATTCTTAACTTGAAGAACCGATGACCACCAAAGACGCTGATTTAGTTCTAGTGTTGCCTGCACACCAGAAGGAGGTATCTGCATGATATTTGGATTTTAAATAGCAGAGAGTAAAGGATTTTTACCTATAGCAATATTCCAGGCTGCATGTACCATAAGACTTTTATTTACCATGAAAGATCTATAATGCCTAGTCCTCCTTCTCCCTTTGGTCTGCAAATGTCCTTCCAAGACCTGAAATAGAAACCAGTACTAGTTTCTTCCTCTTTGACACCTGCCCACCAGAATTTGTTGATAATAGATGTTATTTTATCTACAAATTTCTTAGAGAAGAGAATAGTGGACATATAGTATATGGAAACCAGCGGCAAAAGGAGTCTGCACCACAAAAGAAGCTTTTAAATTCTTGAACTCTTAGATACAAACACAGAGGAGCTCACAAGAACAGCGAGGTATTTCGGATCAAGCCTTGAACATCATGCTAAGAGCTTGGAAAAATAAAGTGAAATCTCCTAAAATAAAAGTTTTCTTGTGGAGAATTATCAAGAGAGCTATTGCAACTGGTGCTAGAGCCGATAATCTTTCATCTAGAATTAGTAAACTCTGTGCTAGATGCAATAAATTAGAAAATGATGCCCATCTTTTCTTTCACTGCCAATTTGCTAGAGCTACTTGGTTTTCCTCAAAAACGATCTTCGCTTCCAAAGAAAAATATGGACTGTTTTGCAGGTACACCACGCCGTGGAGGCGGATATGAAAATTTCGGATTTAGAAATTGCAGGACAAAAGGAGAATGAAGGCCTCGCAGAGGGGGGAAACTGCTCCCATAATCAAAATAATTCCACCTCCAGTTTATCTTATTCAATTGTTGATATAAGGTGCTACACTGATGCTTCACTGCTACCTGACACGAGTTGTAGCACACAAAGCTTAGCTGGGCTAGGGGTCTTCCTCATCGGCCCAACTCTTCAATTCAGGTGCTACATCAAGGCAAAATTGCAGCAGATCCACTCAGTCTTAATGGTTGAAGCTTCTGCCATGACCTTAGCAGCAAAGATCATCAAATTACTAGGAATCACTCAAGTCTCCTTCTTCGCTGATAATCAAATTCTTGCAAGCTACTTCAATGGTCCAAGACAAGCTGAACCACCACATTGGCAGACAAGACCGTCAATATAAGAGTTCCATAATAACTTGAGCGCAACAGATTCATGGAGAGTTCTCAAAATTGATAGGGCTGGCAATGTAACAGCACATGATTTAGCTATTCAAGCTTTCAAGAGCCCATACAATCTGCTTTCTAATTTTCAGCTCTCTTGAACAAATAAAGCCCATAGTGTACATTGCCCACTGCAAGAGGCTCATAATAATGTAATTTGGGAGAACATCTCTGGCTTTACAGCTTCATGCTGCTAATAATGTAAAAATAATACTGGAACTGATCGTATTGTCAAAACAGTAGCTTAATAAAGTACAATAAAAATTTCACCAAAACTACACTGATTGGTTTGCAGTTTGCACAAGAAAAACAAAGGACAGCAGCACATGTGGATGTGGATAGCCGGCAGCACATGTGGATAGCCGGCTTCTGAGCCCACCAAAACGCTACGCGCCATGGTCATCACACTTTTGCGACCGGGCCGCACCATCGCTGTACGCGGGCCACCGCGCGTGAAGACCACAAAGTCGTTGCGTCCCGGCTCTGCTACAGTACATGCATGTGGGCTGGCTGTGCATCGGGCGTGCCATCGCTATCGCCACCATAGCTCGGGTTGTGGTACTTGCGCCATCTACCCGAGTAAAGGTTGGCAGGTCCATACACTAAACACTAAACAGTAGGATATCATAAACTAGAATTTCAGCAGCCCATCCTTTGGATGCCTAGCTAAACAAGCAGAGATTAGCATGTGTTTGAGCAGTTACGGCACGTTTAAACTACCCCAAATGTTCAGAACTATGTACAGGTGCTACAGGCCAACAGGCCAAAATGTACGAACATCCAAGGTCCAAAAACGGCCTGTCCAACCCACCCAGTGCACGGCTAAACAGAAGCCCACAACCACAAGGCCACAAGGACCGAAAAAAAAAATGGCTTTGCTCACCAAGCCAATGCACGATTCAGTCGCTTACTAAGCAGTTCTTCACATCAAAGTTCAGTCCCTGTCCCTGATAGGATGAAACACCTTATTAGTCAGAAGTAATTCTCTAATGTTTGCACTGAATTCTTCAGTATCAGTTTCGATCAGCTCAATAGATTTAAGACATTCAGAACATGGCAGTCTTCCATTTTACTATTGTCTATATATAAACTCCAGTCACGATGAAAAAAGCATGCATCAAAAATCCATTATTTGCATCGAGCTACATAAATCTCTGACATGTAAAGTACAGTCAAATCTGGGAAAAGAAAGAGTTAATATCAACAATCACGTTACACAGATCAGCTGCTTCTCCTTGACCTACCTACGTATGCTCCTACTACTAACTACTACAGGCTACGACAGAGTCTCGACGATGATATCCCGCAGCGCGCGCCTCGACGCCTCGACGTCGCGTCGCACAACGAACGGGTGCGAGAGCAGCTACGGCACCGTGGCGCGCCTCGTGGGCTCCTTCTGGAGGCACGCCGCCACGAACGCGCGCAGCTCAGCCGACGCCTCCGCATCCTCGGGCACGGACGGAGGCTCCGCGTCGCAGACCGCCAGCTCTATCTCCTCAACGTACGCCTTCTCTACTCCGGGCAGGACGGGTCTTCGCCCCAAGAGCATCTCCAGGACAGTGACGCCGAGGCCCCAGACGTCGGCTGCCATGGCGCCGTGCGGGCGGCGTGGGCTCCGGGCGCGAACCGCTCGGGGCTGAAGTAGAACATGGAGCCGCGGTTGATGCGGACCACGAGGCGCTCGCCGGAGCCACCGTAGAGGATCCTGGAGAGGTTGAAGTCGCTGATCTCACTACGTGAAAAACTCACTATGGGAAATAAGCGCCAAAACTGTAGGGCGGCGGTGATAGAATCCGCCTTCAGTGGGTGGCCCCAGGAGTTGGCTGGCCAGATCACGACCGCCCTACGGTGACACCGTAAGGGCGGGCCGGTTTTTAACGACCACTGTAGGGAGCGCCCCTACGGTGGTTTTAAAATTAGTTAAAACGGCGCACTAAATGACCTCAAATAAAAAACTTTTGAATATAAGATAGTTACAACTTATAAAGATACACATTTTATATATAGTATACTTTTCCATTTGGAAAAATTTCAGTAAACTCTTGTCACGGGTTTTGAAAATCGAAGGCGAGACATGGTCAACCCTAGTCAAACGAGGCGTCAAATGACCTCAAATGAAAAACTTTTGAATACAAGATAGTTACATCTCATCAAGATACACATTTCATACAAAGAATATTTTGGCATTTGAGAAAATATTGGTAAACTCTAGTTACAAATTCTTGAATCCCACACACACTTAATCAAACTTCATGCGGGACGTGTGGATTTAGAACTACACTTTCGTAACGCAAGTCAAATGCAAAAATGACCTATATATGAATTGTTGGTTATGATGAGTGGATCAAACTTGATGTTCATGACTTTCCGAGGTGGACCCGTCTAGGTACATCGAGAACCCGCGTGTAGCCGTGAAAAACTGAAGTTTCAAAGTTTGAGTGGTCGAAACAATCTCGAGATGAAAAGGTGACCATTAGAAAAAATGTGTATCTTGATGAGTGGAGAAAACTTTATGTTCATCACTTTTGCACCTGAGGCCATCTAGGGTCCGGTCAACGCGTATTTTTCGAAAAAAACGAAGGTTTGACTTGGTCAACCTAGGTCAAACGAGGCCCTGAATGACCTCAAATGAAAAACTTTTAAATACAAGATAGTTACATCTCATCAAGATACACATACATAGTACACGTTTGCATTTAGAAAAGTTTCGGTAAACTCTTGTCACGGGTTTTAAAAATTCAAGGTGAGATATGGTCAACCCTAGTCAGACGAGGTACCAAATGACCTCAAATGAAAAACTTTTGAATACAAGATAGTTATATCTCATCAAGATACACATTTCATACATAGGACATTTTTGCATTTAAGAAAGTGTTGGTAAACTCTATTCACAAATTCTTAAATCCCACACAGACTTAATAAAACTTCATGCGGGGCGTGTGGATTTAGAACTACACTTTCGTAACGCCCTTACAACAACTAACTATAGGGGTGGCTGGAATAACAGCCGCCCTTACAGTGGAGGTCACCGTAAGGGCGGCTGGTGTTGAGCCGCCCTTACAGTGGGTGACCACTATGTAAGATCGGGGGCGTAAGGGCGGCTACAGTAACCGCCCCTATAGTGACATTTTGACCGCCCCTATAGTGCTTCTCTGTATAGTAGTGTCTTGACCTCCCCGCGGGTGTTCGCGAGGAGATTGTCGGGCTTAACGTCGAGCGCCACGCCGCGGGAGTGGAGCTGCGCCAGCGCCACGACGCACTGCGCGGCCACCTCGGCGAGCGCTGCCTCCGGGATACCGCCCAGACCCCTGCGCCGCCGATGCAGCAGGAGATCGCCGAGGGATCCGGCGTCCATGTACTCGAGCACGAACGCGGCCTTGCCGCCGGGCCCGCGGAGCAGGGCGTGGAAGCCGACGACGTGCGGCGCCCCCGCGGCGCGGGCCAGCACCCTGGCTTCTGCCTCCGCGGCGAGCGGGTCCGGGTCGAGCGTCATCTTGAGCGCGAAGACCGCGCCCGTGCGGCGTGCCGTGCCTTGCAGACTCTGGCGAGGCCGCCCTCGCCGAGGTCGGCGATCCAATCGAGGTCGGAAAGCCGCGGCTCCTCCTCTGGTGCCGGCGCTGGCGCTGGAGCTGGAGCCGCCACCACGGGCGCGGAGGCCATCGTCCTCTGGCAGAACATCTCGTGAGGCATCATCATCGGGATGACCGAGCAAGCCATGGGTCGGACGCGCTGTGGTTGGTTCTTGGAGACGAGACAAGATGCAGGAGACGAAGGCGAGGGCTGCTGCAAATAACGAAATGTGCAAGATGGGATCAGAGGATGAAGCACCGGAGATTTTATAGCGCCTGACTGCGTGAGGCTCAGCTGATTTCGGCGGGCATCTGATCGTGATCGACCCCAACACGGGCGGGAATCATGGCTCCGAATCCGACCGGCAGTTGGAGTCCACTGTCCACCGTGGCGACCATCAGACAAAAAAAGACATTTTGCCAAAACATGAAAATGCCATATAAACATTGCTGAAAACAAATCTCTATCTTTATTCCAGTATTAGAGAGCAAAGCTGAGGGAGGGTTTTGAAAATCGTTTGTCTTTGCATCATGGTTGAAATTTATGTTGGTTTTGCTGATGCAGCATCACACATTAGAGGAGGTATAAATTAGACTAAGGTAAAGGCTCAGTGAGGTAAATCATACTAGAAACATTTTTTTAATATGAAAAAAGTATATTTTAGAAAATTAAGAAAATATTTGCATGACAATAATGCAATTAAAATCTAAAAATCCATTTCAATTTTAGAAATCCATGGAAGTTATTTACTTTAGAAAATTATGAAACTACCTTTAGAATTTCTCTAAACTTCATGCTCTTCCTTTAAAATTATGCTCTATTTTTCTAAGATTAAACCTGACCTTAGGATTTTAATTACATTATTTTACATGTAAAATGTTTGGATAATTATTTGAAAAAAATTCTATTAATATTTATATTTGTTTTTAAAAATATTTGTAGTCTGTTTTACGCTTATGAACTTTTTTCACGCAAGGAAATCGGATCACCTCCTGTTTAGATGCACCAAACTAAATTTTAGCTGGCTAAAATTTTAGAGATAAGTTTACCTAGCTAAATGTTTTTTCTAGCTAAACTTTGACAACTAAATTTTAATTGGCTTCAGCTAGCTGGAGTAGCTAAACTCAACTAATTAGCTGGTGTGTTTAGCTGTAGTGTTTAGATGCGTAGCAGCTAAAATTTAGTGAGTGCATCCAAACCGGCCCTTGATCGCGACAAATTTGACATTTTTTCCGGGACCAAATGGGCTGTGTTGGCCTGTCAATGCTTTCTCGACTTGGGCCAGTGCCCAACAGAGCTAACGGGCCAGGCCCAGCTCAGATAGTGGGCAGTTCAACAATTAGGCAGCCCACAAAAATAAATTGGTAATGCTATCCTCCGGACATCTTACGCGTCAGACGAAGTTTGATTGGGCTTTTCACCCGGCGGCCAGCCCACGGCCCAAATTATTCGGAAACGCTGCAGCCCAAATTATTCAGAAAGGCTGGCAACCTCCTACACGGGTCTGACGGGAGCCGCTACTCTCCGCCTTGGCACTCGCGTGCGTTCAGTGCGTTCAGGAACATGCAGACTGGCTCAGTACCGATGGCATGTGAAGACAAACGATCGACGATCGCATGTGAAGACAGACTAGATTCATTCAGGCTGGTGTTCTAGACACTTGAGACTTGGTTCACTACTGAGTAGTGAGTACTGACATATATGCGCTGCAGTAGATCCAGGTAACCATGCTTTCTGGCAGAATTGCTGCAAAAGAGGCCCTCACAGTAGTATTATCAGTTCCAAGAAATCCTTTTTTTAACTCCATTGCAATTTTTGGACAACATAGTTTGATATTTGCGTACCATGTGCAGGTCATGAAATGTTTTTCTTTGTTAAGAGAAACTTTTAGTAACTAAGCTATTCTGATGAAAAATTCACATAATTGTCAATTTTGTATATATGAAAAATTGGCATCAGTCATCTGCTTCATCTTTTGTCTATGTACTAGGCTTGTCAAGTGTCATGTGGGGCCTAACCTACAGGCGCCGTCGGGCACGTGACGTGCGCCGCGACGAGGCGCGTGTGTCGGCCCCTACCACCGAGGAGGGTGGCTAGTGTCCTAGTTGGGCCTTAAGCCCATTAGTGTTAATTAGTGTCTCTCTTAGTTATTTGTCTATGCGGATTGAGTGCCATATTGTCTAGGCCAAGAGGTGGCAGTCCTATGTACCCTTTATATTCAAATTCCCATGGGGCACAATGGAAATCAAGCAATATATGATTAAAACCAATCTCTTTCTCCCCTAAAATCCTAAGCCTACGGCGGAGGAGCAAACCTCGCCGGAGAAGACGACGGACCGAGGCTACGAGCTACGTAGCCGAGGGCCAGCTACCCTAGGGCTTGACGCCCTTGACAACCTGGTATCACGATCTAGTCGATCCTCCAATCCACTTCCTGCGCCTCCACCCGACCCACCACCACCCGCCTAGCCCCCACCCTCGCCGCCGCCGTCTTCGTCTTCGTCCGCCGTTGGTTCGTACACCGGCGCCACGGGTGATGACCTGAAGACCGCCATTGAGGCCCTCACCAGGAATGTCGCCGCGATGCAATCGTCCATCGAGGCCAACGCCAACGCCATCTCCGCCCTGACTCAGGTGCAATCCTCGTCGGCGGGCAGCTCGCGCGCGCCTGGGGGCGAGCACCACCAGGACCGGCCCCCCAAGCACTGGCGGCCCGAGTTCCCAAAGTACGACGGCAAGACCGATCCGCTGGCCTTCTTAAACCAGTGCGAATCGTTCTTCCGCCAGCAACGGATCATGCCCGAGGAGCGCACATGGATGGCCTCGTACAATCTCCAGGACGCGGCGCAACTCTGGTACATGCAGGTCCAGGAAGATGAGGGTCAGACGCCGACGTGGGTGCGTTTCAAGGAGTTGCTCAATCTTCGCTTCGGCCCTCCCTACGCGCGGCTCCGCTGTCGAGCTCGCCACCGCCGTCGCACCGGCACGGAGGAGGAGTACCAAGAGCGCTTTCAGGCGCTCCTACCACGAGCGGGTCGCCTCGACGAGGCTCAGCGGGTGCAGCTGTTCACCGGCGGCCTTAATCCGCCCCTCAGCATCCGCGTGCAGAACCAGGGCCCCCAAACCCTAGCCGCGGCTATGAGTCTCGCACGGTCCATGGAGTTGCTGGAGCCCTACGACAACAACCCGTCCACCAGGGCGCCGGGCCGGGGCGTGCTGCAGATCCCGGGGTCCAAGCCGGCGCCGACGCCACTGGCCAAGCCGACGCCAGCTGCCGCGGGCACCGAGACGTCCAGTCGCCCGATCAGGCGCCTCAACAAGTCCGAGCAAGATGAACGTCGCCGCCTCGGGTTGTGCTTCAACTGCGACGAACCGTACGGCCGTGGCCACAACAAGGTATGCAAACGCCTGTTTTTTGTGGACAGCGTGGACGTCGATGAGGAGGACGACGTCGAGGACACCGACGCGCAGGAGTCGCCGGTGTTCTCCCTACACGCCGTGGCAGGAGTGGCTATGGGCAACCCCATCCTATTGCGGGTGACCGTGGGCGCAGCCACCCTAGTGGCTTTGGTGGACACCGGTTCCACCCACAACTTCATCGGCGAGACGGCGGCGCGCCGCACTGGGCTTCCCGTTCAGCCCCGCCCGCGGCTCACGGCTACGGTCGCCAACGGCGAAAAGGTCACTTGCCCGGGCGTCCTTCACAAGGCGGCCATCTCCATCGAGGGCATGACGTTCGACGTCGACCTATACGTCATGCCCCTCGCTGGATACGACATCGTCCTCGGCACTCAGTGGATGGCTCGCCTCGGGAGCGACATTGCCTGGAACGTGACCACCGGCAAGGTGTCCTTCCAGCACGACGGGCGCACGGTGTGCTGGCCCAACATCTCCGCAGCGGCCGCGCCCCACACTCACGCTACTACCGGCTCCCTCGCGCCGTCCACCTCTCGGGGTCCGCCGCCGATGGCCAACGGGGAGGACGGTCCACGGCTCCTCGACGGTCTCCCGGGCTCCTTCACCGACATCTTCGCCGAGCCTAGGGGGCGCCTCCGCGGCGCGGGCGTGAGCACGCCATCCACCTGCTGCCCGACGCTCCGCCGGTGGCGGTCGCCCCTACCGGTACCCGTCGCGCACAAGGACGAATTGGAGCGACAATGTACCGCCATGCTTCGGGAGCGGGGCCTCATCCGACGCGCACGTCGGCCTTCTCGTCCCGGTCCCCGTTGGTCAAGAAGGCCGACGGCTCGTGGCGTTTCGCGTCGACCGGGCCCTCAACGCCATCACCATCAAGGACGCTTATCCGATCCCCGTCGTGGATGAGCCGGGCCGGACGAGCTCCACGGCGCCAAATTCTTCACCAAGCTGGACTTGCGCTCGGGCTATCACCAGGTCCGGATGCGGCCTGAGGACATCGCCAAGACAGCGTTCCGCACGCACGACGGGCTCTACGAGTTCCTGGTCATGCCGTTTGGGCTGTGCAACGCCCCGGCGACCTTCCAAGCCCTGATGAACGACATCCTGCGCGCCTACCTTCGTCGGTTTGTCCTCGTGTTTTTTGATGACATTCTAATCTACAGTGCATCCTGGGCCGACCACCTGCGCCATGTGCGGGCGGTGCTGCTTCTCCTTCGCCAGCATCAGCTCTTCGTTAAGCGCTCCAAGTGTGCGTTTGGCGCACGCTCCATCTCCTACCTCGGCCACACCATCAGCGAGGACGGCGTCGCCATGGACCCCGCGAAGGTCCAAGCGGTCCGGGAGTGGCCGCAGCCGCGCTCGGCTCGGGCGGTCCGGGGCTTCCTCGGCCTGGCGGGTTATTACCGCAAGTTCGTCAACGACTACGGCACCATCGCCGCGCCCCTCACCGCCTCACCAAGAAGGAGGTTCCACCGGTCGGCCGAGGCCGACGCGGCGTTCCATGCCCTCAAGCTCGCCATTACAACGGCGCCCGTCCGCCATGCCGGATTTCGCTCAACGGTTCGTCGTCGAGTGCGACGCCTCTACATACGGGTTCGGCGCGGTCCTCCTCCAGGGACAAACACCCGCTGGCCTTCTTCGCAGTCGGGCCGTCGCTCCGCGCCACCGAGCTCGCCGCCTATGAGCGGGAGTTGATCGGCCTCGTTCTGGCTATACGGCATTGGCGCCCGTACTTGTGGGGCCGCCGCTTCGTGGTGCGCACTGATCACTACAGCCTCAAGTACCTGCTCGATCAGCGCTTGGCCACCATCCTCGGCACCATTGGGTGGGCAAGCTACTCGGCTTCGACTTCTCGGTGGAGTACAAGCCGGGCGCCGCCAACAAGGTGGCCGATGCCCCGTCACGCCGCGACACGGACGTGGGAGCGGTGCTGGCCCCGTCCGCACCCGTTTCGACTTCATCGGCCGACTCGAGACGCACAGCCTCCGACCCGGCTCGTCGCCATCCGCGACGCCATTGCCGCGGGTACGCGGGGCGCGCCGTGGGGACTCCGCGACGCCATGGTTGTTCGACTCCAGGCTCTACATTCCACCGTCATCCCCGCTTCTCTAAGAGATTCTCGCCGCCGTACATGACGACGGCCCACCGTTTGCGCCGCGACTTCCACTTCGCCGACATGCGCCGCGTCGTCCAAGACTTCGTTCGCGCCTGCGACACGTGCCAGAGGCACAAGTCCGAGCATCTCCATCCGGGCGGGCTGCTCCTTCCCCTACCGGTCCCGACAACGGTGTGGGCCGACATCGGCCTAGACTTCGTGGAAGCCTTGCCGCGCGTGGGTGGCAAATCAGTAATCCTCACGGTGGTGGATCGTTTCGGCAAGTATTGTCACTTTATTCCACTTGCTCACCCCTACACTGCAGAGTCCGTGGCCCAGGCATTCTTCGCTGACATCGTTCGACTCCATGGCGTTCCACAATCCATGGTGTCCGATCGCGACCCGGTGTTCACCTCGGCGTTCTGGAAGGAGCTCATGCGCCTCACCGGACCAAGCTACACATGACGACGGCCTTTCACCCCCAATCCGACGGGCGAGACGGAGTCCGCCAACCGCGTCATCGTCATGTATCTTCGATGCTTCACCGGCGACCGTCCTCGGCAGTGGGTTCGGTGGCTCCCGTGGGCGGAATACGTCTACAACACCGCCTACCAGACGTCCCTGCGCGACACCCCGTTCCGCGTGGTCTATGGCCGCGATCCGCCCACGATCCGGTCGTACGAACCGGGCGAGACGCGCGTGGCTGCTGTGGCGCGCACCATGGCTGAGCGCGAGGAGTTCCTGGCGGATGTTCACTACCGCCTCCTACAAGCTCAGGCGCTGCACAAGAAGTATTATGACAAGGGCCATCGCGCGGTCTCGTATGTCGTGGGCGATTGGGTGCTTCTCCGCCTTCGTCACTGCGCGCCCGCTTCTCTTCCACAGGTAACAAAGGGGAAGCTCAAGCCGAAGTTTTTCGGGCCATACCGCGTCGAGGAGGTCATCAACCCCGTCGCCGTACGCCTCGCGCTCCCGCCCCGTGCCAAGCTCCACGACGTGTTCCATGTGGGGCTCCTGAAGAAGTTCGTGGGGGCGCCGCCGGCCGCGCCACCTGCCCTGCCGCACGTACACCACGGCGCCATCGACCCTGAGCCGGAGCGCGTCTCCCGTTCCCGGCTGGCCCGCGGCATTCAGCAGGTTCTCGTCCACTGGAAAGGGAGTCTGCAGCTTCAGCTACTTGGGAAGACCTCGACGCGTTCAAGGAGCGCTACCCGACATTCCAGCTCGAGGACGAGCTGGTCGTCGAGGGGGGGAGAGATGTCATGTGGGGCCTAACCTACAGGCGCCGTCGGGCACGTGACGTGCGCCGCGACGAGGCGCGCGTGTCGGCCCCTACCACCGAGGAGGGTGGCTAGTGTCCTAGTTGGGCCTTAAGCCCATTAGTGTTAATTAGTGTCTCTCTTAGTTATTTGTCTATAGGATTAGTACCATATTGTCTAGGCACAAGAGGTGACAGGTCCTATGTACCCTTTATATTCAGCCCATGGGGCACAATGGAAATCAAGCAATATATGATTAAAACCAATCTCTCTTTCTCCCCCTAAAATCCTAAGCCTACGGCGGAGGAGCAAACCTCGTCGGAGAAGACGACGGACCGAGGCTACGAGCTACGTAGCCGAGGGCCAGCTACCCTAGGGCTTGACGCCCTTGACATCAAGTCTGCATTTGTTCTTATTAGAGGTAACTGCGGTGGTCAGATCTTCTGCATGTTATTTGCTTGGCAGTAATATAGTGTGGTTTTAAGCTCAGACGATATTTTCTTTGATGTTTAAACTCAGACAGATAGTTCCTTCGATGTTTAGGTTCAGGCAATAGTTTGCTACTAGTAGTTTCAAGAAGAAGCCCTCGCAGCAGTATTATCAGTTTCAAGAAATCCTTCTTTGGAGAATATGCAAGACCAAATTATTTCTTTGTTAAGACAAACTTTTGGTAAATAAGCTATTTGGATGAGAAATTTACATAATTATCAATTCTGTATACATGAAAAGTTGGCATGCAGTCATCTGCTTCATCTTTTGTCTATTTACTAGGTTTGTCGATTCTGCATTTGTGAGACCTGGTGCGTCCTCGTGTTATTTGAGATTTGACATGCCAGAAATACCAGAGTTCGATGTTGTCGTGTTTACTGTATATTTTGACTTTGTCTATTTATACAGGATCAAATGGGATAATATTGTTGCTTGTCAGTTGTCACCATAATTGAATGCTAACTACAAACTTGTAACTGTGGCTCTTACCTTTTTTTTTCCAAAGCAGGTTGCTGGCAGTGGATGTTGGTAAAGCGAAGGGGCTTGCTGGCGACTAACGACAGTCATCACTCGTCAGCCACAGCAGAAGTACAGGAGTTAGTAACTTATGATCGATGACCCCTGTGGTTCTGTGTTGACACGCACCTGTCGGATTTCTTATCTAGTTTTAAGAGTTTTTTTTAACCACCATCTCACAAAACAAGGATGTATAATATTGCATCTTTTGTGTTAGTGCTGTGTAAAGTATTTGCAGCTTTGTAAAGTTTTGTCACCCTTTCTTTGAACGATACATCGCTCGATATCTGAGAGTTTAGTCATAGACTCAGCTTTGCAAAGCTTTTGAATTTATTGCTTGAGTTCTAGAATAGGAGTATCCTTCACAAATTTCTGTACTACTTCTTTTGCATTACAACAGTCAGCTAGCGCTTGTCGAATATGCTCCATTCCAGCACTTCTCCATATTGTTTTAACGTACTTACATTTCAAGAAAAGATGACCCCCATCCTCGCCCACACGGCTGCATAAAAAGCACCGTTCATCTTCAACTTTTACACCACGTCGTTTCAGATTTGAATGCAGAGCCAATGAATTATGAGCCAGACGCCACAGAAAGTGTTTCAGTCTGCTCGGTGCTTGCATATTCCAGATCATACTCCATACTTTTTCAGGCTCCTCATGTAGTGAACTAGATGCTGATGGGTCAATGTCTGCTATTGCGGTTATGGTCATCACAGAACACTCTATATGCAGACTTGATCGAAAAAATTCCTTTTGGATCAAAGTGCCAAGCTATAACATCATCCATCTCCACATGCATAGGAATAGCCAAGATTTTTGGCACATCTTCCGGCCAGAAAGTGGACTCTATTAGCTCCTCATCCCAGTCTTCAGTTATTGGATTAATAAGATCAGCAGCTCTGGACAAGATATTACCCCTCCTTGGTGTGATTGGCCTCCTGGTAACTCCACAAGGTAACCATGGGTCCTCCCATATTTTAATGCTTTCACCATTGCCACAAGTATAAGACATGCCCTTCCTGGGTTTTGCACTTAAAACATCTCCATCTCTAAGATATTTTGCTTTTAGGATTTGCGAATACATGGCTTTTTCATAGCCATTGTGTAGTGCTTTTGTGATGAGCGATTGTCAACATGCCAACACGTTAGCGTGTGTGTGAGTCTTACTAACCGTGGCACGCGGCTTCGTGTCAAACAACGGTGTCTCTTGGCTTGTGTTGTACAGGTGTCGAGCTCGGAGGTGGTGGTTCACGGTGCGGTGAAGGTCAAGTAGGGTGAGCCGTGCTGACTGACCGGGTGCGGTGAAGGGCGGACGTGAGGCTTGGACCGAGGGACCTTGAAGCCGGGCAGCTAACCGTGGTGGCTGACAGTTGGGACATCGAGCGCAAGTGTACACGGCGGGGGATGCGTACGGGCTACGCTACTCGCAGACGGTTTGGTGGTTTCGCCTCAAAACCATCGGTGGCGGGTTTCCTGGGTTTGAGCCTCAAAACTCGGGCGGAGGTCCCGGTGCGGATGGACGGCATGTGGCGGCATCGGGGAGATCGCGTGGAAGCGAGGCTACCGGTGAGGAGGCGCGGTGGCCGTCGGATCGATGAAGAAAACCTGGACGGTTTTACCCCTAGAGGATATTTGGGCTGTGTGCTTCATGTAAGGGCTTTTTGGTCTTTGACATGCGCCTATATATATATGTGAAGGGGCTGTTTGGGTTCGTCATCCTAGAAGGGTCACTCTCATTTGTGTTGTGTTGAGAGGAGGCTAGGGTTAGAGAGAGGAGTGGCTCTTTTCTTGAGCTTTTTACCATCCGTAGCTTTGATTTGCTTGGAGTGGCTTGTAACCGGATCTCATGAAAGCAATACAAGGATCAATTTGTGCTCCACTTGTTCCCCTCTCTAAATCTGAAGTTTTTCTTTTTCTCCTATTTTCGGAGCTATTTTTTTTGGTGATTTTTGTTCATCGAATTTGACAGCGTTTTGGGGCAAATTTCTTGAGGACATGTGTTGAACTTATCTACCAAGTGAACTTATCTACCAAGTGATTCGAACCAATTCAACATGAGCACGGAGAAATCGACGATTTCTTTTTGGGCGACTTTTTCGAGTTCTTGGCCGTGATCTGGATTTCCCGGAGATTGAGGTTGGTTCGAGCCATGATTTTCTAGGAGTAGCTCGACAACTTCGTTGTGATTATCTATGCAAATTTTGAGAATGAATCATGGAGCTTTGATCGAGTTTCTTTGATTTTCGCGTCTCCCCTTTTCTCTGTGTTCGTCAGGCTCCTTCTCTGTTCTTGAGTGCGATGCAGGCATGGGAAGCCACTGGTGCAGATAGACCTAGCGCCGAGCGCTCCTAGCCAGTTCCTGCAGCCGCGCGCACATCTTCTGGGAGACCGACGTACTCTGGTTAGAGTCGAGCAGAACCATGTATGATTTTCTTGTCCGCGTCCTCTTTGTTCTTCGTTTTGTTCTTCGTTGGGCTTCTGTTCGTGCACCGAGCGCTAGTGTGAGGGCCGACCAGCAGCAGGGGTACACCAGCGCCGTGCTCACATCTGCCTGAGCGGCTGCTTGCCCAAGGGAGCTGGACGCTCCATCCATCATCCCCTGCTGTGCATGGCTGTGCTCGAGCACTGTGCTTCTCGTCTGTTCTTTTGCTTGTGAAACGAACTCAGGATTGCAGCTTCTTGTCATGGTGAATCAGCTCCTAGCCCTTCGTGGCTTTCACCCTGTGGTGCTTCTTACTGTTGACCGTGGATAGGAAATTGGCCTTGTGTCTCTTCGATCGAGAAGACACCAGGGCAGCAGCACAACAGTTCTTGCATTTTTCTATTGCAGTTCGATGGCAACAGGCAATTCATGTCAGTGCAAGTTCAGCAGCTCGTGCTTGATCTGGGCAATCAATTTGGTGTAGTTCGTGCAGGTGATTGAATTTTCAGGGCAGCAAGTCTGCAGCAGGAACGGCAAGCCAGCAGTCCAGCAGTGCTCTTCGTGAACCAAGGTGATCTCATGCTTGTTTTTAATTGGTCCATTTTTGCACTTGCTCTCGTGAGTTACTACAAGCTTTAACTAGCTAATCATTAGAACCTTGTCATATATATATACACACGTCTCATCCTGCTTGAACTACACTCACGTCCTGCAATTTAGTGCTTCCTGTATTGCATGGAGTGAAGCACTTTCATGTGTCTCTTTGTTGCCGTCAGTAAGATTGTCTTTGAGTGTGGATTCAGCTGGAGCAACAGAACAGCAACGAGCCGAGCAGTAAAGCTTCAGTGTATTTGTTTATTGAACTTGAGTTCCAGAGCCCTTGGTTGCTCTCGCTTCTTGCAGGTTGATGAATTGTGAGAAGGCAGACTCGTTCTATCTCGTTGGTAGGTCGTGCACCTTCGAGTGCCGATAAAATCCAACAATTTTCTTGGGTGTGTTTGTTTTGCAGGGATACCATTTGGCTCGGTGGATGAACGATTTTCTGGCAGATTTTCCGGTGAATTTTCACTAGCTTTGATTTTCCGATTTGCTCGCATCTTTGTCGTTTGAGCTCCGATTTGAGTTCTGCTTTTTTTGCATTGGCTTTCTGTGCTTGTTTGTGGTGTCCCGCTGTGTTTCTAGGGAACATCCACGCACTAGTTGGGTCGTGGCCATCACGGTATTTGAGTTGCGCGTTTGGTGGTGAATTTGGGATAGTGGCCTAAATATTTCGCGAGAAAATTTTACGGCTCCCATTCACCCCCCTCCGGTCGCCGTTTTCGGTCCCTCAATTGGTATCAAAGCCGGTTAAGGATCACTCAACCTTAATCGGTCCGTGATCCACGGAGGCGACATTGTTTTGAGGGCGAATTTTCTTTCCGTTTTTGTTGCTGATTTTCACGCTTGTTTTTGCTAACACTAACGGTGCTTTGAGAGATAGCACCAAGCTCTTCTTCTTGTGAGTCTTTGTCCTCAGGTTTGAATGATGGACTTGTAGTGGAGGATGACATCATGCATAGAAGGCGAAATGTGGGGCTTGAAAAGGAACGCGAGGTGAATGCTTTGTTGGACCTCCTAGATGATGATGAGTTTTCGGTGGAGGATCTTGTGCGCGAACTTGGCAAGGCCAAGAAAGGTACACTTGTCATTGGTGTTTTGTGCTTATCCCACCGTTTTGATACATGTCTTGAGTATTGTGCTAAAAATGATGAGTTTTGTGTTACTTTGCGTAGAAAGATTGAGAAGTTGAAATGCTCAATTGCTAGGTTGAAACATGGTCTTGATCATTGGAAGTCTTATGCTTTATCTCCATGTACTTCTTGTGATGACATGCTTAGAAAGAATGATGATTTGAGCTCTTCTCTTGCATGCTTAAAATCTGAAAATAAGAAGTTGAAAATCAATGCCTCTATGCCATGTCTTTCATGTGTTGACTTGCATAAGGATTTTGATAAGGCTAGAGATGAAATTGCTTTGCTAAAGTCAAATGCTTCTTTGCCATGTGTTTCTTGTGAGTCTTTACTTGCTAAAATTAATGAACTAAAATTGACTCACACCACATGTGAAAATGGAGTTTTGGCTTTGAAACAATGAGCGCCAAGTTGGTTGAGCACAATGAGATGAGTGCTAACCTTGAGAAAGACATTGATCTCTTGCGTACCACATATGCCGAGTGCATTGAGAAGGAGATGGAAAACTTGAAAAATGCTCCTTGTGGTACTTGTGATCGCCGAGTTTGAAAATGAGGTTTTGACTAAAAGATGCAAGAGTCTTTGTGCTAAGTCTTTAGATTCTCGCGATTCTTCCAACTTTGATGTTGTTTCTAAAATTGCTTCTTCTCAATCGGAGTTGAACTCTTGTGTTGCGCGTGAGTCTTTGGATGGTGGCGCTTGTGATAAGGCTTCGGATAGCTCTTCCATAGCTAGTCCTAAGCTTGTTGCTTCTTCGGGTGATGTCCGTGGGATTTCTAATGGCAATGGTGCTTCTCAAATTTTTGGAACTCATGTTCCCAAACCAATCTTCAAATGCACCTTTTGCAAGAAGGATGGGCATTCATTCGATTTCTGCTTTCGCCGTGTCAAACACGAGCGACGTGTTCGAGCTAAGGCTTTTAGGAAGCCACGTGTCCTCTCTCATGGAACGTGTGCTCCTAGTGTTGGTGCCAAGTTGAGCATTGATGCTTCTTGTTCTAAGTCCCAAGGGACTTCTCACTTGATGGAGAATGGTGTGCCTTCTGATAGGCCTTTGTACCATTGCTCTTTTTGTGGGAAAGATGGGCATCAAGAGATCTTTTTGCTATCGGCGTGCCAAACGTATGCGGCGAGCTCATTCTTCTAGGCCTTTGGTTGTTCATATCCTTTCTCATGGCATGAACACTTGTGTTCCTAGTAAGAAGCTTCTTTCGGTTGATGGATTTGATGACTCCTTCTCTAGTGGGTTAAGTCATGATTGTGGACATGCTTCTAGCGCTTCTTGTGTTGGTCCACAACATGCTTCTCATGATGCTTCTATTGGTTCTTCTCATAAGACTCTGGGAGATGTTTGCCTCTTTTCTCTTGGTACCACTCGTTCTTCTTCTCGAGTTGTCCTTTTGAGGAATGCTTCCAAAGGTTTTTCAAAAATGCATAAGAACCAACACTTGTGTCAACACTTTTAGACATGTGACCAAGTCTTGGGTTCCTAAGTATATGCTTGCTAACCCTTCGGGATCCAAGACTCGGGTTTCTTTGTCCACTTGTGTATAGGCATAGAACGTGGGTTGGAGAAC
Organism: Themeda triandra; assembly: GCA_018135685.1. NCBI lineage: Eukaryota > Viridiplantae > Streptophyta > Magnoliopsida > Poales > Poaceae > Themeda > Themeda triandra. Next base: position 92,930 of record JAENPR010001071.1, on the reverse strand, counting down.
ATGTGCTTTGCGGAACTTGATCCTTTGCATGGTGCGATCAAGACTTCATGGTTCTCTACACCCATTGTGATGGCATCCAAGAGGCATGTGCTATATTGTGGTGTCTACACACACTTTGTGAGCTATCATATATACTCATACCTTGTACATTCATGCTCTCCTACTTGTGGTATGAGATAGTTATTCATTTGCTCACTTGTATATATCTTTCATGTATTATACTTGTATCATGCTTTCATATCTAGGCTAGCATTTTTATCTTGTGTATCATATGCCCTGCTATCTTTGTGTATTTCTTGGTGGATTAGCCACTTTTCATGATAGTGTGCGATCCTCGTGAACATTTTGCCATGCTTTACCATGTGCTGAAGTTGTGTAGTTGGTATGATGTTCATTAGGTTTTTTGTTGTTGCTAGCTTTTGTATAGTTACATGTATTCTATTGACATGTTTTGCTAGCCCAAACTTTTAGCCATTTTAAATAGTACCATGTTACATGCTTTTATTCCCTATTTGATATCATCATTATGCATTGTACCATGTGTCAAGATTTTGGTTGCTTTTGGGTTGGACATGTCTTTTGTTGTATTTAGCTCCTTTGGGTTTTCCTTCTTTTGGAGTTGGAGCTTTTTTCTTGTGGTTTTGTGCCTTTTGTTTCCTAGTTTTCTTTTGCTAGGTGTCTTTGGTTGAGGGGGAGTTTGGCTTTTTCGAGGGGAGTTGATTCTTTTGTGCCTTCATGTTTATTTGAACCCTCCTAAGTGCTTCTTGATGTTGAGCCGAATCCTTTCTCCTTTTGCATTGCATTTCATCATGTATCATACTATCTTTGTTGAGCTTCATGACTATAGCAGTTTTGATTACATCTATGCTCTTGTTAGTATGCCTTATTTATACATAATGGTGCTTGCAGCTTAGGCTCCTTTTGATCACTTGTTACATGTTATGAGCTAAGCCTGCTTTTCTGAATGTGAACTTGCTTAATTCTTGATGCAACCTGAAAAATGCTCACCCTTGAGATGGCAACTAGCATGTGTAGGTTTTGTTGAGAACCTTGTTGCTTTCATATGTATGCTTGAGTTGCTTTGTCTCATGTTTCTTGAGTCATTCACTTAGCTCGGATCTCTTGATAATCTTGTGCTAAAACTTGATGTCTAAGCTAAGAAATGATGAAAAGTTTTGAGTTAGATCTTTTCTGTCCCACGACAATGTCACGAGATTGCTTCTTATTCTTTCGAGTGAGATGAACTTGGGCATTGTAGTGCTAGTCCACAACCACTCGTGACGAGACAACTTCCCACTTGCACTAAGGGATGAACTCGGCGTGGTTGAAAAACATGATAAAAATAACACAACCTTTTGGCGGACGCTTTTTGATCCTCTCGCATACACATGCCTAAAAGAAACCTTGTTAACTCGCTTTGGTTTAACTCGATCAATGTTGAAGTTACAAGTGTTGTTAAGTGCTTCCTTGAGACATGATGTGTGACCGTTATATGAGGTAGTTCACTTTTGTATACATATGCTAGCACTTCTTTGATCTCCTGCTTATATGTGCTAGGTGCTATTCTTTTTGGTGAACACCTTTTATAAAATGATCAATACCTGATCAAAATGCTTATGTTTCATATTCTGTATCATTTGATCAGTTTGAGCATTGGCTTCGACTTGTGCTTGTTGCTATACATTTGCCATACTTGCTGGAGCATCTATGTAATCCGGATTGCTATACTCTTGAAGCTCTACATTTTGCATTTTTATCATGGCATGATTTGAGGGGTAGTTGCAGTCTCTTGTGTTTTAATCTTGATAAGTGCATGTGCCAACAAGGGGGATAAACATCGACAAATCCAGAGTTCATTGGTGAGTATGCATTTGTCAAGGGGGAGTTGCACTCCGAGCTTTGTGCTTTGTGCTTTGTGCTTTGCTAGTGGTGTTGAGCCCTTTTTCTGCCTCTTCTTGAGGACTAGCTTTCGTTTTGCTTGGTTGCGTCGAGCCGTTGCCCATGTCTTTGGTGACCAAGTTTTGCTCTTGCTTTGCTCATTGCAAATGACTCGCTTTCATCTTTTCTTTGGTTTTTGGTCATTTGGATGAGTTGTCTCTGGTTTTGTGTTGGTGTTGACAATGCACTCATCAAGGGGAGATTGCGAACACATGGCTCTTCCATAGCCATTGTGTAGTGCTTTTGTGATGAGCGATTGTCAACATGCCAACACGTTGGCGTGTGTGTGAGTCTTACTAACCGTGGCACGCGGCTTCGTGTCAAACAACGGTGTCTCTTGGCTTGTGTTTTACAGGTGTCGAGCTCGGAGGCGGTGGTTGACGGTGCGGTGAAGGTCAAGTAGGGCGTGTCGTGCTGACGGACCAAGTGCGTTGAAGGGCGGACGTGAGGCTTGGACCGAGGGACCTTGAAGCCGGGAGGCTAACCGTGGTGGCTGACAGCTGGGACATCGAGCGCAAGTGTACACTGCGGGGGATGCGTAAGGGCTACACTACTCGCAGACGGTTTGGTGGTTTCGCCTCAAAACCATCGGTGGCGGGTTTCCCAGGTTTGCGCCTCAAAACTCGGGCGGAGGTCCCGGTGCGGACGGACGGCATGTGGCGGCATCGGGGAGATCGCGTGGAAGAGAGGCTACCGGCGAGGAGGCGCGGTGGCCGTCGGATCGATGAAGAAAAATCTGGACGGTTTTACCCCTAGAGGGTATTTGGGCTGTGTGCTTCATGTAAGTGCGTTTTGCTCTTTGACATGCGCCTATATATATGTGAAGGGGCTATTTGGGGCCGTCATCCTTGGAGGGTCACTCTCATTTGTGTTGTATTGAGAGGAGGCTAGGGTTAGAGAGGAGTGGCTGTTTTCTTGAGCTTTTTACCATCCATAGCTTTGATTTGCTTGGAGTGGCTTGTAACCGGATCTCGTGAAAGCAATACAAGGATCAATTTGTGCTCCACTTGTTCCCCTCTCTAAATCTGAAGTTTTCTTTTTCTCCTATTTTCGGAGCTATTTTTTTTGGTGATTTTTGTTCATCGAATTTGACAGCAATTTGGGGCAAATTTCTTGAGTCTTTTACTCCAGTGCCATTGAAAAAGTTCGCTTGCTCCTCCACGCCACTAAAAGTTGGCCTCTACCGTGTACGTCCTCACCTCATTTTCTTTCTTACTCTCACGCCATTCCGTTCGCCTTCTGTTTGTTTTGGCCGTTTGGCTGCCCTGACGAGTGGGACCCGCGGTGCCAAATGACCTCAGTTGCCCCTCCCACCTTCGTCCTCTATTTGTGTCACGCTCACCGACAGATGGATCCCACCTGTCATGCCCATCCTCAACCTCCGGCTCCGCCCGGCCGCCAGCCCTCCTGCGTCTACGGGCGCGCCCCTCCGCCCGGCCACCGCGGACGCGCGCGCGGGGGAGCTCGGCCCGGCCGCCGCGGACACGCGCCGGGGAGCTCCGCCCTCCGCCCGGCCGCCGCGGACGCGCGCGCGCAGGGGAGCTCCGCCCTCCGCCCGCCGCGGACGCGCGCGCGGGCGAGCTCTGCAGTGGCCGCCAGGCACGCTCCGCCTCCGCTGCCCATGGCCATCACGTGTGCGGTGCGGGTGCTACGGAGGGGATGTCGGGCCGCCACCGGTGCCATCGTTGGAGCAGCGGAGGGGCTTGGCCGTGGGCCGCAGCCGCGCCGCCGCCCCCGTGGCCCCGTTCGCCGCCCCAGAGATGGAGCAGAGGAGCGCGGGCGAGGAGAAGTCGACCGTCCCCGTCCACCGGCGATTGGAGCTCGCGCCGGCCTTGCTCGCCCGCCCACGCCCAGGACAGAGCTCCGCCGCCGCACCAGATCCCGCCGGGACGGGGAAAGAGCCGCCGACGTCCCTGCTCCGGAGTCGCCGCCCTCGGAGCCCGCGCGCGGCCGTCCCTGCGCCCGAGGTCGCTGCTCGCTCGCCGGAGAGGAGCCGGACGCCCGCCCGCCGCTCGGACGCCGGTGACTGGTGCCGTCCATGAGCCCGGACGCGAGGAGCGTGGCGCGAGGTCCGGCCTCCGTCGCCACGGGCCCGCGCGTGGCGCCGCCAGCCGCCTCCCTCGCGAGCTCCCTTCGCCGTGCTCCCTGCGCCGCCCACCTTCTCCTCCTCCGGCTCCCTGCGCCGCCCACCTTCGCGAGGAATGGATAAGCAGGAGAGGGGAAAAGGAAAGGCAGGAGAAAAAAGAAAAAAAAAGAAAAAAGGCAGGAAGGGTATTTTGGACATTTTAACTGTTCGGCCCCACTCGTCAGGGCAGCCAAACGGCCAAAACAAACAGAAGGCGGACGGAATGGCGTGAGAGTAAGAAAGAAAATGAGGCGAGGACGTACACGGTAGAGGCCAACTTTTAGTGGCGTGGAGGAGCAAGCGAACTTTTTCAATGGCACTGGAGTAAAAGACTCAAATTTCTTGAGGGATTTCGTGCAAGGACATGTGTTGAACTTATCATTCAACATGAGCATGGAGAAATCGATGATTTCTTTTTGGCGACTTTTTCGAGTTCTTGGCCGTGATCTGGATTTCCCGGAGATTGAGGTTGGTTCGAGCCATCATCTTCTAGGAGTAGCTCAACAACTTCGTTGTGATTATCTGTGCAAATTTTGAGAATGAATCATGGAGCTTTGATCGAGTTTCTTCGATTTTCGCGTCTCCCCTTTTCTCTGTGTTCGTCAGGCTCCTTCTCTGTTCTTGAGCGCGATGCAGGCATGGGAAGCCACTGGTGCAGATAGACCTAGCGCCGAGCGCTCCTAGCCAGTTCCAGCAGCCGCGCGCACATCGTCTGGGAGACCGACGTACTCTGGTTAGCAGTGGCGAAGCTATCGTCAATGTTATGGTGGTGCACCGCTCAAGCAACGAATGAATTTATCTCGTATTACATGGTGAGTATTAGTCAATTTACTAACAAATTGTTGGTGCACCCTGGTGCCTGTGCACCATGGTAACACAACGTGGCTTCGCCACTGCTGGTTAGAGTCGAGCAGAACCATGTATGATTTTCTTGTCCGCGTCCTCTTTGTTCTTCGTTGGGCTCCTGTTCGTGCACCGAGCGCTAGTGTGAGGGCCGACCAGCAGCAGGGGTACACCAGCGCCGTGCTCACATCTGCCTGAGCGGCTGCTTGCCCAAGGGAGCTGGACGCTCCATCCATCATCCCCTGCTGTGCATGGCTGTGCTCGAGCACTGTGCTTCTCGTCTGTTCTTTTGCTTGTGAAACGAACTCAGGATTGCAGCTTCTTGTCATGGTGAATCAGCTCCTAGCCCTTCGTGGCTTTCACCCTGTGGTGCTTCTTGCTGTTGACCGTGGATAGGAAATTGGCCTTGTGTCTCTTCGATCGAGAAGACACCAGGGCAGCAGCACAACAGTTCTTGCATTTTTCTATTGCAGTTCGATGGCAGAACCAAGGTGATCTCATGCTTGTTTTTAATTGGTCCATTTTTGCAATTGCTCTCGTGAGTTACTGCAAGCTTTAACTAGCTAATCATTAGAACCTTGTCATATATATATACACACGTCTCATCCTGCTTGAACTACACTCACGTCCTGCAATTTAGTGCTTCCTGTGTTGCATGGAGTGAAGCACTTTCATGTGTCTCTTTGTTGCCGTCAGTAAGATTGTCTTTGAGTCTGGATTCAGCTGGAGCAACAGAACAGCAACGAGCCGAGCAGTAAAGCTTCAGTGTATTGCGTTTATTGAACTTGAGTTCCAGAGCCCTTGGTTGCTCTCGCTTCTTGCAGGTTGATGAATTGAGAGAAGGCAGACTCGTTCTATCTGTTGGTAGGTCGTGCACCTTCGAGTGCCGATAAAATCCAACAATTTTCTTGGGTGTGTTTGTTTTGCAGGGATACCATTTGGCTCGGGTGGTTGAACGATTTTCTGGCAGATTTTCCAGTGAATTTTCACTAGCTTTGATTTTTCGATTTGCTCGCATCTTTGAGCTCCGATTTGAGTTCTGCTTTTTTGCATTGGCTTTCTGTGCTTGTTTGTGGTGTCCCGCTGTGTTCCTAGGGAACATCTACGCACTAGTTGGGTCATGGCCATCACGGTATTTGAGTTGCGTGTTTGGTGGTGAATTTGGGACAGTGGCCTAAATATTTCGCGAGAAATTTTTACGGCTCCCATTCAACCCCCTCTGGTCGCCGTTTTCGGTCCTTCAGGATTTTTGATATAGGCTGTAAAAGGGCGTTACTTCTTATTTGCCGGCTAGCTGATGTATCCTTCGCGCGGCATTTCTCATTGAACTTGCTAGCTGTGTGCCAGCTTTTGTCATCAAGGAAGTGGACGGAATCCAATTTCATTGTCAGTATACGCTTGTTTAGGCGGACTAAACACAGTTGCATATGGCAAATGAAGTGGCATATCTGCTTCATATAGTAAGGTATCCCTATGACTTGCGAGCATATATCAGTTCCTAATAAAGCCCCACTCCTCATCCTGACTACTACTATACCTGAGGAATGATGATTCCATACTTGCTGCTGCTCTTCGCCTCCTACTCCATGCTCAACCACTTAACCCCGCTGGTATGTTCGAACCTTGAGAGCATGAACCAACTGGCTGCTGGAAGCGAAGTGTTGGACGCCGACGTGTGCCGGGCCGTACCAATTGGCAACATCTCCAGTGGAGAAAAACCAAGATGGGAACGAGACGCCAAAGATACACCGGCCTCCTATCATTCTTTGGAATCAAAATGCCACAGCAGCGGCCTATGCTCTTCGGCAATTAGAAACCAAACGGTACACTTTTGTGCAGGTTTTTTTTTTTTTTTTTTTTTTGTCTCATCACTTTTCCCCGCAACTCTTATTGTACAATAGCATATAAGCTAGATCATTTTAACAGCGTTTTGTATTCATTTATACAACTTCTCAGGAAACACTTCTCCCCACAACTATAACAAACATGGTCAAAGGCACCGATGAGAATCTATGGTTCGACGGCGACGAGTTTATTCACACCGCTCTGTATGGTGCAAATGTGAACGATAGCACATCAATTTCGGCACCCTTTTCGAGACCGCTAGTTTTTAAAGGTATAGTGCCAGTTTCCCTGCAGTTTATTCGTGAAGAGAGATATATAGGAGATATTGCATGGTAGCGCATTGGCATAATTTATCAAATTCCAATTTCCATAAGCCCAGCCAGATGCTCCATAGAAGTATTTCTGCTCCCTTCTTTTCGTGTGAGCTCCTTGAGCAAGCTTTTTTGGTGTGTGGAAACGGAGGATTGAGAACAAAGAAAAAAGATTAAAAAAAGTACACTCCCTCCATTAAAAATAAAAATATCTGTCGAGGAGTAAAATAATTTTAAGATTTACTCGGTTTGTAGACAACTAATAGTATCCATATTTAAATTTTTAAATATATCTATTATAAAAATATATTCCATATTAATGTTATGAATATATTTTGTTAAACTTATTTTTTTTGAATTTGGTAAAACAAGATTTTTTTATTTTTATGGAATGAGTATATATAAATAGCTTCTCGGTGAATTTCCCTTCACTTTTATCTTCTTTATTTGGTCATGAGGCCGTTTTGAAGCCGCCATGGGCCGCTGACCGGCGATTGCTATTTGCTTGCGCCGATCTCGTCCAAGAAGCAAAAAATGGCAGGTCTATCATACAAATGAAAGGGCCTCTAGCCTGGTGGTTAGAGTATTTGACTAGCACCCGAGGGTTCGAACTAAAAAAGAGGCATCCGGAAGCTCCCATCCCTTCCCAGAGAAGCAACACAAAACTAGAGTACCTCCAGACAGCTCTAAGATAACTTTTTCAATGATATGAATTAACTTTTAACACATAGCTCGTAATATTAATAGCTGTACATAGAGATGGCAATGTATGCTTATAACCCAAAATCGAATGGATTTTTATGCTATTATTATGGTATATGGATATTCTTTCAAAAAAATTGTTGTTTCAAAAAAAAAGGTATGGATATGAACTAATTTATTTATTCATGGGTATAATATTGGTTATAACCTTCCCTCTCACTCCTCGGATCTATGAAAATCAATAAAAAATCATTGTAGTGTCCTACAACAAATGATCGCCATTTCAAAATGAAATTTCTATCAAATTTTAAATTTAGCGGTGTAAACTAGCCAATTCCACCTTAGTTCAGTATTCTAGAGAAAACTTTTGCAAAAATCTAATAGGTATGGGTGTGGGTATGCATGGGTGGGTGATACCCATCGATAAAATCTAATAGAGATAATTTTTCTATCTCCTCTATTATTTAAAATTTAAAATATTATGTTCAGAGCGAGCTCGTAACTTCACCGTTGTAGGTGCCCTAAACTTACGGTGTGATTTCTGTGGATGTTATCGCTTGTTTTTTTAGAAAAAAATAATTATTTGGATCCTTCAATGTGAGAGATAGTCAGATAACTTACTTTTCCCTTGTCTGATGTAGATGGTAAGATGCATAATGCACTTGGAGTATCCAGCAAGTACAGAGTTAGCAGCCTTGAAAACAATGTGAACAACTACAAGGACGTTGAATTTTCTGCCCTCGAGGTGGACGAATGTTCTCTCGAGGAAGTGGACTTCCTCAGCAAAGTCCATAACTTGACTGTTTATGAAAGCTTCAGCGCTGCCACGGATTCCGTGTGGTTAGGAACATCGAGATCACTTACACGTCAGGTATTATATTTACAATTCATTGAAGTTAAAATAATTATATAATGAAATACTTTTATTTATTGTGCAAAGTGCAGGCCCGAATATGGTCCGATGAGGTGCCAGATGTAAACAACAACTACGACGAATATGGTCGAGTTGTGCCCTTAAGGGGTCGAGGGCAGTGTTTTTTTTACCGGTCGGTAAACCGCGGTAAACCGCGGTTACCGACCTTCCCGGCCGGTCCGTTCGGTCGGTCCGGTTCGGACGGCCAAATTTCAAATTTGAAGTTTGAAAAAAAAATGCTGAAAAAATTCCTAAAAATAGCTCTTGAATTATGGAACCCAATGGTGTAAAATTTTTTCAAATTTGAGTTCGTTTAATATTTATTTAGACGTTTAGAAGTTTGAAAAAAAGAAAAAGAAAAAATACACAAAATTGCCCGTGAAGGCCCATTAAATCATGAAGGTCGAAAAACATACTAAACACACTCAAATTTGAGTAATTTTGACATCATTGGATTCTACAAATCATGAAGTATTTTTAGGAATTTTTTAGCATTTTTTTTTAAAAAAATAAATTTGAATTTTAAAAAAACCGCTCAAACCGCTCAAACCGGGCCGTAAACCGGACAAACCGGCCGGTAAACCGGAAAATCGGCCGGTTTACCGGTACAAACCGGGACAACTGCGCCATTCAAATTCAAATTTGAATTCGGGCGGTTTTTGCCCGGTAACCGGACAAACCGGTCGGTTTACCGGTTCCGCGCTCGGCCGGTTCGGTCGTCCGGTTCGGTAAAAAAAACACAGGTCGAGGGTCGCGGCATAGCCATTGGTCCCTTCGCTGGCCTTCTTGGCTGTATTTGCCACTGGCACTATGCGCCTTGTCTGCTTTGTCTGTTGCATTTGCAGGGTGCCTGTGGTTGTGCAACCCTGCAGGTGGAAACCCCAATGAATGGCTTGGAAAAGCAGAAATTGCACCCCGGAGGTATCCTTACGGCGAGGTGGCTGCCGCCACGAGCAACTTCGCTGAGAGCGAGAGGATTGGACGGGGAGGATCCGGCGCAGTGTACCGTGGCATCATGGGCAACGTGGAAGGCATTCCGGTTGCCATCAAGGTGCTCTCGCCGGAGTTGGCAGCTCAAGGCTGGAGGGAGTTCGAGACCGAGGTCAGGATTATTAGCCGGCTGAGGCATCGCAACCTCGTACAGCTGTTTGGCTGGTGCGACTCCCGCAGGGGACTGATGCTCATCTACGAGCTTGTGCCGGAAGGCAGCCTGGACAATCATCTCCACGGCGCTAATAGGCTTCTGGATTGGATACAAAGGTAGCACGAAGCAGGCCAGCATTTCCTCTTTAAAACTTTGTTGTTCAATTTGCATAGAGAAAAAGGAAGATGTACTGACGAAACGTTGTCATGCATGAAAAGGTACACCATCGCACTGGACTTGGGATCGGCCATACTGTACCTCCACACGGAGTGCGAGCAGTGCGTCGTGCACGGCGACATAAAAACGAGCAACGTGATGCTCGACTCGTCTTTCCGGGCCAAGCTGGGTGATTTCGGACTGGCGAGGCTCGTGGACCACGGAGCAGAACCGCAAACCACCCAAGTCGTCGCGGGGACGGTCGGGTACATCGACCCGGAATTCGTCGCCACGCGTAGGCCGAGCATAGAGTCTGACGTCTACAGCTTCGGCATCGTGCTCCTCGAGATTGCCACCGGCAAACGGCCTACACCGGCATCTAGACAGCCAGCAGGTGATGATGCTCCAGCAATAGACGTGTTCGTGACATGCTCAGCAGGAACTCCATCCTCGACGCGGCCGACCAGAGGCTGAACGGCCAGTTCGACCGGCAGCAGATGGAGCGCGTGCTCGTCACGGGCCTTTGGTGCGCGCACCGCGACCGTGCCCGGCGACCGTCCATCGCGCAGGCCATGGCGGCCCTCCGCCCCGAAGGTGCAGGACTGCCGGACTTCCCAGCTGAGTTCCTTGTGGATTTGGAGCAGATTCATGGCCTGCAAGAACAAGCTTTCGGGGACCTGTCGTTCGGCTCGACGCGTTCATCCGCTGCAACCGCGTATCATACGCCGGCGGACTCGAGCTATCTACGCACAGAGGAATGATACTAGCTAGTACGTACACGTTAATGAACTTAAACCGTTTCCTCAAAAAAAAAAATGAACTTAAACCAACAGAGAAATGTTAAGATTCCTCATGTGACGAATGCCAAAGCCCCTTAGTTCCTTTTTTTTCGGTCAATCAATTGCTAGTTAATTAGCTAGGTGATATCTATGTATACCTCATTGTTATTGCAAAGGATCACTTTTGTGGAGTGCATGCAGAATGTTTGTACCGTATTGTGAACAGCATCAAACAGGTGCTCATGTTTATCACCGTTCTGATTTCTGAACGAGTCCCAACTCCCGAAGTGCGAAATGGAAACTGCATGTTTTAGCTATTCATCAGAGGGCCAGGCATCAAGAGAGGTGCGCCCATTTTGTAGCCGGTGGCTGTTTCGCTTTCAGTGACCCGACATGTGTTTGGCTGGTTCTAACCAAAAGCTCTCTAACTTGTCACGCAGAGCATGCGCAGTAGTGCATATTGTCACGCAGAGCATGCGCAGTAGTGCATATGTAATCTTCGATTGGTTCCATAGCAGGCGGCAGCAGTAAAAAGTAACCATGCCGGCCCTTGCCACTCAACCACACAAAAAAAAACTGATGCATTTCCAAGTAGTAATTAGTACTATTTGGTAGCACATCCTAGCACTTGCCGCAGCTGATCAGTGATGAAGCAATCACTATATCCTTGTGTTGTTAGATTTCAAAGCATAATGCAAAGCAGCACAGGCACAGCACGGCATTCTGGCAGTGCAGTGTAGTTCAAGAGTTGGTTTGAAAGATTCTCAACCTGAACGGCGATGTCCACGATTCCATGGAGAAGGTGGATATTTCCTAGAAATACAACGAGGCACCACTAAGCAAGCGGAAAGAAGATCGAGAGAGTGCCGAACCGATAGACGAGAAAATGAGACTCTCTACTTCTATCGAGAAGAAGCAAAGTCTCAAATCTTGGATACTCTAGCCAAAGGACGGAAAAAGCACCTAGATAAGGTATATGGAACGATAGAAGTCTAACGAAGACGGAAATCGAATCGGAGTTCAAACACGCAAACTACGGACAAAACACTTCACCACTGCTACTGCCGTGGAACCTCCGCGATCAGACGTGGAGCCTCCGCACCCAGACGCCGAACCTCCGGGCTCAAGCGCAGAACCTTCGCGGTCTGAATCTGCAGTGCGGAGCCAACATGCCAAGACGCGGGACCTCCGTGGTTTGGAAACAACACGAATCAAAATCACCTCCAACACAAATTCGAGTGAATCTCTTTCAAATCAAAACCAACCGCCACCAAATTTGGTATGGATGATCACAAGGCAGTAGGTAAGCTATCTCTAAGAGATCATCGCTGAATTCGAACTAAATCCATGAAAAATCAAAAGAGGAGGGGAAAACACTCACAAACAAACCCTAGGCATGAATTTGCCCCGATCTACCAAACCGTGATCATCACATGAATTTCCTTCAGTAGGATTGTTCCTCTCATGTATAAGATCGAATCAAGGCAACAAAAAACAAATCAAAATGGTCTACAAACAAAGATTCATCACATGAACAAGAGGGGGGGAAAGGTGAACTCATGAGCAAACAAATCACAAACACAAGACACAACTTCTTGACGAATCAACCATGACATGAGGTGGTAAGGGCCACCATTCCAGCACGAATTCAAAGTTGTGGACCTCTCTCAAGGTTTCATGGACGGGGAGAGAAGAAACCCTAACTTTAGAATGAGAAAATTGCAAATAGGAGAGGTAAGGGAGATGGGTGCTGCCTCATCCTATTTAATAGGGTTATTACACAATCTAAGTTTTGCCCTTGATACAAATGAGCCAAACCACTTAGCCCAGGCGTGTTATGGTCCAGCTCAAGCTTCTATTGATCCGAAGACCACTGCACCTCCTCACCAGTAGCTTTGCTTTCACGTGAACTCAGCGATGCGGCCACATGTCGTTCATCCCGCATCGGGACCTCCGTCCGGGTTTTGAGGCCCAAACACGCGAAATCCACCGCCGATGGTTTTGAGACAAAACCACCAAATCGCTAGCGAGTAGCATAGTCCATACGCGTCCCCCGCCATGTACACTTGCACTTGTCGATGTCCCAAGTGTCAGCCACTATGGCTAGCCGCCCGGCATCCATGTCCCTCGGTCTGAGCCTTAGGTCCGCCCTTCACCGCACCCGCTCTGTCAACACAGCACGCCCTACTCGACCTTTACCATGCTGTCGACCACCGCCTCCGGACTCCACACCTGCACATCACAAGCCAAGAGACACGTTTGCTTGTCACACTCCGTGTTGGCATGACAATCGCTAATCACAAAAATCGCTACACAATGGCTATGGAAAAACCATGTGTTCGCAGACTCACCCTAGAAGCAAAATTTTAGTTGGGGTTAAACAAATCTTCTCTTCTATCCCACGAGCGAATCACATGTCGACGGCTCGGTCTAGTCATGGTTGTCTCACATGATCTACGGTGTCATTGTGTATGGGTGAGGCAGCACTTCAGGGGTTCTCATAACCTGCGTGACAATGTCTTCTTCTTAATGCAACGCCTAGGGGGTGTATTACCCCCCTCCCCCCATGCAAATCTTCGTCACAAACCAACAACTTCCTTTGCTGCAGGAACAAACACATAGCACCACTGCCACAACCCACAACTTTGCATAATCGTCTGTCCTGACTTGACGATTGTTTGCGCCTTGCCGAGTTAGTTGGGGGAAACTCCACACGCATGACGATCGGTAGAGCCCAAACCAACCAATGGTTAGTGTCATGATAGAAGGGCTGGTCCGGATTCTCTTTTAGTCAACACACAATTGCAAAACAGATCACCCTGACATTTCCATATTCATGGTCCTAAGAGGATGTTGGATCGACCTGAAGGCCGCTGTCTTTCTTCTCCAACTCCGGCACCGGTGATTGGCCGGTGCCCTTGGCATACCGAAAGTCGACGCTACCCCGTTCGACGGCACCGTCAACCTCACATCCCAACTCCACTAATAGCGGAATCCAAAGGTTCATGATTCGTAATGAATGTGATGTGTTCACTTGACTAGGCTAGATCATCTGTTGTGTTGATCTCGACCTAACAGTTGTCATTACTTTAAAAGAAATCAATTGGTCCGTGGGCATTTATGCTTGTACAGGTGTGCTGCTGCATTGCTCATATAGAGACATAGAGTTTGCGTGGCCATGTGAACGCTTGACTAAAGCCATAAAGGAGGACAAGGTGAGGCACAAACACATCAATCACGTGCTGTGGCTTTTGTGAACTGAAAGTACTGTAGAAGCCGAGGCGGCTTCGTGTGTAGCGAGTAAAAGCTTCCCCCAATAGTGTGTTCAGAGAGCGTAAACTGGCCACTATCAATTCTACTGTGAAACCAAATACAGGGGTAAATTCAATCATCCAATCAATTGACAAACGACTCGGAACTCGGAAGAGTGACTCGTGACTGTAGTCGCCGAAGACCGGACGCCGCTTGAGAAGTCGCTTTCAGAGGCTCCGCGATCACCCACATTCAAGCTCGTCGCCGCGGCCGTCTTGTACATCAGCGATGGAAGTTCTGGTAGCTTGTCGTCGGAGGTCGGACTGCAGGACGTACATGGCGTCCGCAACGGACGGCCGCTGCTCGGCCTCGCGGAGAGCGCACCAGAGCCCCACGACCAGCGCGCGCTCCATCTGCCGCTCGGCGGCCTCGTCTCCCGTCCTCAGGCGGGCGTCAGCCGCGTCGAGGATCTTGCCATGGCTGTACAGCCTCTCAACCCACTTCACCAGCATGAAGGACGGATCGTACCGGCTCACGGGGGGTCTCCCTGAGATGATCTCGAGCAGGACGACGCCGAAGCTGTAGATGTCCGACTGGGTGCTCCTCCTGCTCGTGTTGACGAACTCCGGGTCTATGTACCCCATGGTGCCCTTGACCTGCGTCGTCTGCGGGCCGGTGCCGTGGTCGCCGAGGCGAGCCAGCCCGAAGTCTCCGAGCTTAGTGTTGTAGGAGTCGAGCATGATGTTGCTCGGCTTGATGTCTCTGTGAACCACACATTGCTCCCACTCTCTGTGGAGGTAGCGCAGTGCTGATCCTAATCCCACAATGATATTGTACCTATTGATTAATTTGAGTACATAAATTAACAGTTAAATTAAGCACAGCTTATCTAGCTAATTACTGTTCATCTTTTTTTTTTCATTTCAAGCAAATTTAAGTCATAACGGAGAAATGTTATAAGATTATTCAGCGTAGGTACGTACCTCTCGGCCCAAGTTAACACTGTCTCGGAGTCGGTGTTATAGATGTGTTTATCTAGGCTTCCTTCGGACACGAGCTCGTAGACAAGCAAGAGACCCTTGCGGCTGTCACACCAGCCCAAGAGCTGCACCAGGTTGCGATGCCTCAGTCGGCCTATAATCTTCACCTCGGCCTCGAATTCCTTCCTGCTCTGAGACGACTCCAGCGATAACTTCTTGATGGCCACCACCTGCTCGCCGCCGTCGCGATCGCCGTCTATGTCACTTCTCGGGAGGCGGCCCGTGTACACGCTACCCACAGTCACCGGGAACGTGGTACGCGGCCATGTTCCGCATCCCGGGAACGTACGTTCCGTTCCGGGAACGTGGAACATTTTTCGTCCCAACAGTATAAAATCCTTTCAAAAACAGCGTTCCACGTCCCACGAACCGCGTTCCTTGTACCTATGTACCGGGAACTTTTGTGACTGTGACGCTACCGAAACCTCCTCGCCCGAGCATATTCTCCTGCACGAAGTCATCTGTAGCGGCAGCGAGGTCACGGTAGCGGAACCGTCTCGGCCCAGCTAGGCCTCTCTCGAAGTCGGCGTCGCCGCGTTGCTCGTCGGACTCGCTGTCCGTGGCCACGTTTGCGTTCCTTTTGCCCCTTCGCCACGCCCATAGGAGGAGGAGACCCAGAATTACACAGACAGAAACAGCAAGAACTGGAACCAGTACCTTGTACACCAATTTCGAAGATGGCTCCGCTGTAATTTCTGGAGCTGCAAGTGTCGAATTGAACGACCATGACAGTACTCGGTACAGCTGGACGGAAGAGCTGTCGGCCGCAGAGAAGCCGACGGCCACCTCCTCCGGCAAGACTGACTTCAGGTCAACGGTACTGCTGACGTAGTATGGGGTACCGTCAATGTCCAGATCGACGGCTAACAGCTTCGTCATGTTGTCGTATGTGACGGTGGCGGTCATTCTGAGGTTGGCTGTGAGGTTCTTGCCGTCGTCCAGCATGCTCGTCGAGGCGACAGACCTGATGGAGTTGACGTCGATGCCGATGTGCTGGAGGCTGTTGTCTCATGTGTTGGAGAAGGTGTCGAACTCGACGGCGACCACCCGATCATCGCCCGTGGCGTTGGAGTGGTTTCTGTCGTTGAAGAGGCCGAGGTTGCCGCCGCCGCCGCCACCGGTGTTGGTCAGGACGCCGCCGTCCGAGTAACGCGCGAGGAAGAAAGCCATCCCGTCGCCGGTGTTGTAGATCCCGTCGGGGTTATTGTAGTCCTTGTCCGGCGTGATCAGAAAGGAGAAGACGCTGCTGAAGCTCGCCGTCCAGCATGCTCGTCGAGGCGACAGACCTGATGGAGTTGACGTCGATGCCGATGTGCTGGAGGCTGTTGTCTCATGTGTTGGAGAAGGTGTCGAACTCGACGGCGACCACCCGATCATCGCCCGTGGCGTTGGAGTGGTTTCTGTCGTTGAAGAGGCCGAGGTTGCCGCCGCCGCCGCCACCGGTGTTGGTCAGGACGCCGCCGTCCGAGTAACGCGCGAGGAAGAAAGCCATCCCGTCGCCGGTGTTGTAGATCCCGTCGGGGTTATTGTAGTCCTTGTCCGGCGTGATCAGAAAGGAGAAGACGCTGCTGAAGCTCGCCACCTCGCCGCTGGCCGCGTCCCACAGCTGTACCGGGTTAGCGTACCACACGTGACCATTGCTGGCGCGTGAGAGGTCGTTCCTGCTGGTCAGCTCGATCATGGAGTTGGCGAAGTAGGCGTCGCCAACGCACTTGAGCGCCTTGTCGCAGGGGTTCACCTCGCCGGGGTCGGAAAAGATGAAGGAAATTGCGGAGGCGGCACAAGGCACTACGTGGATGGAAAGCACATAAAAACTGAAGAGGCAGCAGAGGCAAGCGAGCGCGAAGGTGCTATAGTTCGTGGCGGCCATTGCTGGAGCTTCGGAAGAATGCTAATGGAGGAGAACGGCAACCGCGTACAGCCAGTCAGCCACACTCTGCCTTATACACGACTGGTGCCTTGGCTGGCTAGATGTGCCGCACTGCCGCTTGACCTGAGTCAGCTAAGTCGTCGGTTTTGGAATTAATTTTCCCTGTTTTGACACCTCTGCGTGTCGGTTGGTTTTCGAAAGTGTTTCTGTTGACGCAAAATGTGACCACCCTGCGTCTCACACACAAAGCAAGCCGGAAAGCCTAGCTTCAATCGGGTGCCCGGCGTCGAATCCGGTGGCGTGCCGCCGATTTGACCTGAAAATCGACAAGGGATAAAACGGTAAGATCATAACTGGAACGTGCTTTGGGTGAGACCGCATGACAGTTCCATCTTTACGGCCCCGAAGCCACTTACGACGACACATAGCTATGGAAGCTATCTCAACAATGCGGATGCGCTCATTCGGCTAAAGTAACATAACCGATGTAAACGAACAAACTAGCCGAATACGGTAAATGAAGACATGTTTGAACAAGATTAAATCATTGAAGCATATCAAACTACATCTCGTGTTTAAAGCATCATCAAGCACTAAAAATTAAGAATAAGTAACTTATAAATATAAATCTACTAAACAACACATGCATAGGCTACTCTAACTAGTCTGCCGCACGTCTAGCCTTCATAAACCCGTCGAGCATAAACCCAAGCAAGCTAATCCACCGCATGATACCACTCACTATGAATTTACACCACTCCTTGCTACTAGATCAATCCACCGCATGATACAATCTAGCAATAAAGAGCTAAAAGCACATAATTATCTAACAGATCTATAGATACTTGCTACATGTATAAGCATAACCGTATCGGCAAGATTGCCGAATCGGGGTCCATGAAGAAGGAACAAACAAGCAACATGTAAAAGGAGCCTATCGATTAAACCGATCTCTAGCCCACCGGATGACTAGCTCTAGAGTAACCCAAAGACCTGCATCTGCCGCACGGTACCCGGTCCTGTCAAGGCTTATCTACATATAACGTGAATGAACCCGCAACATGTAACAATCTAGATCGATCTAATTCGGCTATATGAACTTGATCCACTCGATATTGAATAAACATGAAAGAACGATCAACAAGCCGAAAGAGTATCAATCTAGATTGGGCAAAAGAGTGTTGCAAATAATTAAACATTAAATAAAGCAAGCAACACATGGTAACTTAATGAATCTATTAGATCATGCCAAATCTAAAGGAGCCGATAACTATCTTTACTCATGTCTTAATCCGCCGCACGATACAAGGCACAAGCAAAAACTTCCCATCATTAAGCTTAAATCCGCCGCACGATACTAAGCAAAACGGATGAGACTACTTGCATCACATCTAAATCCGCCGCACGATACTAGACATGATAGCAAGGTTGCCGGGACTTACGGAGGTCGACGGATCGATTGGCCCTCTCGAAGAACTCGACGACACGACTAAAGGACTCGAAGGGTGGCACGTAGCCGGTTGTATTGATTTGGTTGTGAACCCCTATTACAATGGTCGAGGGTTTATATTTATACCCCGGACAAAACATGAGTCCTAAGCACTTACGAACTATCTAACCAAAATTGGAAAGACAAAGACACGCTAACTCTATCCATAATCGGAGTCCTTGATCATCACGACTCCTTCCCTTTTCGATCGCCTTCCTTTTTCCTTTCTCCGCCTTCAAATAAAGCAGCTTGCCGACCGCTTGGCCATTTGCCGAACACATGGAAATTAGCCGACCGCATATGCACTTGCCGAATTCCTCTCTCTCCGCTGCGGGTCCACCCGTCATATTCCCGACCAAATTCGGTGTTAACACATGCCCCCTCAATTTCGAGATAAAAGGATTTTATTTCGAAATTGATCCGCGCCGCCTTTCATCTAGGTCAAGACCGCCAACACCCGCAGCCGCCACTTGAGATCTGCGCTGTTGACTTCAATGGCGACGGAGACTTCAACCACTCCATCATGGCGACAGGAACTCAAGAGGAGTTTCTAGAGGTAACCCTACTTGCTTTACCCATTCGGCAATTTTCTCGAACCAGTTTCCAGATGCACTTTTTGACTCATTCGCCTCAATTTCTTTTAAAGGAAATGAAGAATGAGATCTTGATCTCTAACCTTGCGTGTCCTGGATCATTCTTTCTTGGCCCGATGGGAGACCCTAATCCGAGGGATTTTATTGAAAAGGAAACTTTGAGGATCCCCTTTAAGTCTAGGATTTCTCCCCCAAACAGATGGCCGAACACTTTCAAAACTTGGCCTCTCCCTTCAATCACAGGATGGCGCGATTGGTACTGTAGGATGCAATCCAGGAGCAGTGATTTTTGGGAATCTCAAGACATTCAGCACTGTTTGGAGCTGTCCTTAGCCGAAATGCCTAGAAACGACTCCCTTCTGATAGCTGCTTCCCACTTCTGGTCTGATGCCATCAATGCTTTTATCTTTGGTCATGGCCCAATGTCGATCACTCTGTCAGACATCTTCATGATGACTGGTCTGAATATTACCAAACCAACCTACCCCTTTAAATACAAAAGTACCAGCTCACAGAAGGCGGTCAAATCAGGGGGAGGTTGGGCCAAGTATGTTCAGGCCTATGCTTCAACTGGCCCTGTGTCTGACAAAGAGTATAGGGCTTTCATGAACATGTGGTTATGCAGATTCATCTTCTGTGGCAAATCCAATGAGCCCACTTTGAATCACATAGTGATGGCTGAAGAATTAGCCGCAGCAAGCCGATCCCTTTGGGCAAATATCTGTGGGAGCATTCTACCACATGATGCATCGGACACGTCCCGATGAGGAATCAAGGTGAAATCTCCCGTGTCAATGGACCATGGTGGCTTCTTCAAATGTGGTTGCAACTATATATGCATCGATTGTTTCGTTGATCTTCACAACTTGAATTTTCCTTCAATCAACTATGCCGAAGGTGAAGATCCCGATACAAATCTTGTCGACATATGGAGAGGCTGCATCTTCAATCATTATTGACTTGGATCTGGGCCATCTTTTCAAGATCTTCTACAAGGGATTCAACCACTTGATCTGGTTCCCATACAGAGAAAATGAAAATTTAACTCTTCCTTGCAGATTCAGCTATGAATTGGGATGCATAGATGATGATTCCAAGGACATTTTTAATTCTTTCATCAAGCCCCGTGCTCTACCAAAGAGAATTTCAGCATGGTCGGCTGATAAGATCAACTTATGAATTTTACAATCCAAATATGGTTGCCAGGCAGCTTGGACTTGGTCAATTGCCTTCAACCCATGTTCTTTCCGATTCATCTGCTCATTGATTAATCTTATTCTTTCTTTGCAGACCTCACCGCGGAGCTGGACCGCTTGAAGGTGGCGGCGACGGCGGCGGCCAACCACGTGAACGCCCAAGGGGCGACGCTGGTGGAGCGCCTCGAGGCGGTGCCTGGTCAGGTCGACCAGGTTGCCCTTCATGGCGTGCGCCTCGGCACCTCCCTCGGCCTGGCGGGGATGTCGTCCTGGACCGGGGACGACTACGCTCCGATGCCGACCGGCTTCCGCGGCGGGCTCCCTCACGAAGTCGACGACATCGAGGGCCTCCTGGCGGGTTACGACGCCCATGCCGACGCCATGGCCAACGCCACCAACCCCGAGTCCTGTCCTCAACAAGCTCTTCAACGAAGAAGAGGAGTAGCTTGTACTAGGATTGGCGCGGGTTGTAAATAAAATTTTAATGAAGAATGTTGGTCCTCTTCTTGTTCTTGCTTGCCCGTGATGACATTCGTCTCCGTTGTATTTGCTTCTTTGCAAATTTTTCCTTAGCTAGAACTCAACCGTAACACTCTTCCCGAACGGAAACTCCCGAATCACATGACATCATTTTAGCCGATTAGATCTCGGTCCTGTTCCATGACTTGACGGTTTGTAGCGTAGTACTTCAATTCCCTTTATCTTCTCCCGATAAACCTATCAACTGAGAGATAAGATCAAACTGTTCATTTATACTTTTAAAAATCGACTAAAGGCGATACAACCGTATCGGCTATTTTTGTTCTCAAGACGATACACACGATATCGGCTATCTTTCCACTAGAGGCGATAATATTATCGGCTATTTCTTTCCAACTTCTTTCCTTTGCTCAAGACGACTTTATTCAATCGGCTATACCACGCTTATGTCATAATCACAATTAAGATCCAACTTCGATACTTGGATAAAACTTCTTAAGGTATCCGCCATTGATGGCTCTAGTAAGTTCTTCTCCAAACAGCGTTTTTAATATATACGCATTGCCGGTGCACAACCGACAACCCGAAAAGGTCCTTCCCAATTCGGAGACCACTTGCCGAATATTCTCGTCTTTGGTACCAATTGGCAATATTGTTTTCCAAACCAATTCTCCTTCGCAAATTGCTTAATTTTAACTCTCTTGTTGTAGTACTTGGCAACACGTATTTTATTCTTCTCAATATTCTCCAAGGCCTTAAGACGAATCAAATGCAAATCTTCTAACTCATTCATCATCGATCCTTATAATCTTTTTCTACGTCAGTCCTTTTGTAACTCAACTCTCCTTGATCCCGATTGCAACTCCCAAGGCATCACAAAGATTATGTCCATAAACCAACTCATATGGAGATGCTTGTGTGGACCCATGGCAAGCCATTCGGTAAGCCCACAATGCTTCATTAAGGACCAAGTGCCATCTCCTTGGCTTCTCATCGATTTTCTTCTCGAATAATCTTGATCATGATCTTATTTGACGCCTCGCTTGGCCATTGGCTTGTGCATAATAAGGAGAAGAATTATACAACCTTATCCCCATGTTTTCGGCAAAGTCACAAAACTCGAAGAAGTGAACCGAGTCCCCGATCGCTTGTAATGGTCTCAGGGAATCCCAAACCTATGAATTATATGTTCCTTGACAAACCGATCATATTTTCCGATGTGACCTTTTTCAAAGGGATAGCTTCAACCCACTTGGTGAAATAATCTGTTGCTAGCAACACAAACTTGTGTCCTTTGCTAGATGGAGGATTGATCTGTCCAATTAAATCTATACCCCATCCTCCGAACGGCCAAGGTTTAATTATCGGATTCGGAAAGCGATGCGGGTGCTCTCTCGAACATTACCAAATATCTGACAATCTCGACACCCTTTGTAATATTCAAAGCAATCCTCCAACATAGTCGGCCAAAAGTACCCTGTCCTCCTTATTATCCATTTCATTCGGTAAGCCGACCGATGTGCACCACAAGCTCCTTCATGGACTTCAAACATAATCTTCTTAGCTTCTTCTTGGCTCAAGCATTTGAGCAACACTCCATCTATATACTTGTGGTACAACCGATCATCAAGAAGCACAAATTTAAGTGCCTTATACCCGAGCCTCCGGGAAACTCTTTGAGATGGGTCTTTCGATAGTTGATAATGTCACTTCTCCAGTCATTACTTATCTCGATCGAATTGAAAACATCTTCTTCGTTGTATAGACTTCATGATTTTCCCGATATCCGGAAGCGCTTGAGCTAATTTATTTGCTTCTCCATTGTGCTCTCTGGGTATATGATGCAAAGTAACTACGAAAAACTTTTCGAAGTTCCCTACATTGTTCATGGTACCCTTGCAAGTACATCATTTTTGCATTCATATTGTCCTGTCAACCGATTGATTACCAATTCGAATCACCAAATACCTCAACAAAGAACAGCCTTCGATTCTACCAACAGCCAAGCCCTCTAAGCAAAGCCTCATACTCGCTTGGTTGTTAGTGACAGGGATATTCAATTGAAAAAGCAAACTCAAATATCTTTCCACGTGGGGATATCAAAAGAATACCAAGACCACCACCTTTGTCACATGATGATCCATCAAAAAATAATGCCCATGGGGCAATGTTAATCATATCAACGAGATAAATCACGATGTTGAGTAATAAAATCGGCAATTGCCTGTCCTTTCACCGCTTTTGCCGACTCATACTTTAAATTAAACTCGACAAAGTGCTAATACCCATTTGCCGATTCTCCCACTTAAAATCGGCATTGACAACATGTGTTTAATTACATCAAAACTAGATATAACCACACATTCGGCATTTAACAAATAGTGCCGAAATTTGGTGCATGAGTAATAAACATACAAACGAGCTTTTCTATAGCCGAATACCTTGTTTCGGGATCTAACGCTTTTCGGCTAAGGTAAGCTATTACTCTCTCTTTTCCATCAAACTCTTGCATAAGGGCCGATCCTATTGTTAGGCTATCGGCCGCCACATACAAACTTGAAAGGCTTCTCAAGTTGTGGAGGTACCAACACCGGTGGTGCCTTCATATATTGCTTGATTTCATCAAAAGCCTTTTTCTTTGTATGTCACCCCGCATAAATTTCGATCTTTCTTGAGCTTCAACAATGGAGAGAAAGGCAACACTCTTTCGATAAATTGGATATGAATCTTCTCACGAAATTGACCTTGCCCGGAATGATTGCAATTCTCAGTAAGGTTAGTTGGGGGCACAACTTTGTCTATTGCTTCCATGTTCTTTTTCCCAACTTCTATCCCTCCTTTGTGGATCAAGAACCCTAAAAACTCACCAAATCGAGACTCCAAAAGCACACTTGTTTGGATTCATCTTTAAGCCATGTCTCCTTGTGCACTCCAAAGTCTTTCTTAAATCGGCTAAATGTCCTTCATGGTCTCTGGATTTGACTACTACATCATCAATATAAATTTCTACAATCTTGCCGATTAACTCATGAAAGATATAGTTCATGGCTCTCGATAAGTTGCACCAAAGATTCTTCAATCCAAATGTCATCACTATCCACTCAAACAATCCAATGTGACCAGGACATCCGAATGCGCCTTTGCAATATCTTCAACTCGCCATGAAAATCTGATTGTAGCCGCATTGCCATCCATAAACCGATAACTTCATAACCTCGCCGCATCCACTAATAAATCGGCAACCGGCATTGGGTATCCATCCATTGGAGTAGCTTTGTTGAGATCTCGAAATCTATGCATACCCTCATCTTCCCATTCTTCTTGTAGACAGTACTATATTTGAAATCCATTCGCATACCTGCATGGCCGAATAAAGTTTGCTTCAATTAATCTCTCAATCTCTTTCTTTACATCGGCCAATACTTCCTCTTTATAGATTTTTCGTGGAGGTTGTTTGAAGGGACGAAATCCAGGTTTTATAGGCAACTTATGCTCAACAATTGATCGATCCAATCCAGGCATCTCTGTGTAATCCCAAGCAAAACAATCTTTGAACTCCTTCAGCAACTTTATTAACTTCAATTTATATTCTGGGTCTAAATCTGCACTGATATACATCGGCCTTGACTTTGTGCTATCACCAACATTGATTTCTTCTAATTTGTCGGCCGACATGAAACCACGACCCAGTTTGCCTTTGCTGCCATCGATTGGATTGCCCATTAAAAGTTACTTGTCGAGCCGATTTGCTTGGATCGGCTGTTGATCTCTGTCGAACACATTGACAGACCTTCTTTCCATACCTTACCCGAAAGGCAATCTAGTCCATCATACTCCCAATAAGCAGGCTCGAAGTGGCAACACTCACTTTGAATCATCGGCTGAACAACTTCTACATCATCTCCTACCCACTTGAATAAGGATTTGATGCATAGTTGAGGGTATGCAGCAATTAGCATGGATCCAATCCCTTCCCGAAGCATGCTATATGCCCCCTTGCCATCAATGACAAAGAAGGTAGTGATCAAGGTCTTGGATCCAATCATCGGTTCCACATGTACTTGCTCCACGAGTATCGAAGCATTGCCGCAAAATCTCTAAGGATCATGTCGATCATGACAAATCTTCATTTGTCATACCAAGTTTTCTCGAAAGTAGCATATGGCATAATATTGATAGCAACCCCTCCATCAACAAGCATCTTGGTTAAAGGCTTGCCATTGACATATCCCTTCAAGTACAATGGTTTCGATGACGATTTTTAACCGGCTTGTCAAAGATTGCTTGCCGAGTCAACACAAGTTGAGCCATCGTCTCGGCATTCAGTCTCATCGAAATCTGAATATACCTCATCTTGCACTTCTTGGTCTTCGGGAGCTTTAAACTCTAATGGAATGAAGAACACCATGTTAGTATCACCGATGGGCCTTGTCCACCATCTTTTTTTAGGACGCCATACGGGCTTCTTTTCGGTTATTTCCTGCTTCGGCTCTTGATTTCTCAAACGCTCGAACTCTTCTCTTCGGCTTTTCCGCAGACCGAGGGCACCATTGACCTTTTTGCCACCGTAGGAGCTCTCTTCCGTAGTATAGACACTACCGTGAGCCCAAGTTTGGTCTCGCAAATCTTTTCCTTTGATATCCATCGAACCGTTTATTTTCGGCGCCGATCGTTCTCGGAACTTTCATCCCAAGTCTATCATGAACGGGACGGCGGTTGACTCGAGATTGCTGTACTCGAATATTGATCACCGCATTTGCATTCGGGCAATTGTTCCCGGGCAACTTCAAGCCTTCGTTCCAACAAGAAATCAAGAAGGAACAGCCCAATGTGACTGTTCTTGCTCTCTTCTCGTACTCTTCTTGTTCCCTTTGGCGCACTTCGCTTCATATCTCCGACGTTCGCCATGAACTCCGCGCTCCTCCTCAATGTACCGCTGTTCCTCATCATACTCCATCTTCTTTTTCCCATTGCCACTTATTCAATAAGTGTCGTGCCGTAACCCCGCGCTTCGGATCGGCGTGTATTCGGCAATTTCCCTTAGCGCATCCGAAGTTTGACCCTTCTCTCGTTCGGCTATTCTTGAACTGCGCTTGTTGCACTTCCTCCTTGGTAACTTGCCGATTAGGGTCAACGTAACCAATCTCTTTGGCTCTTTCGGATGTCGAACCTTCATCTTTCCCTTTTCCTTGGACTCACCGGCATCAACCATGCCTATGGAGAAAGAGACCATGTTCGAGGGAACGGGTTCTTGTCTACTTTCATCTTGCCATCAAATCTTAAGTGTCCATCTTGAATAGCCTTCGAATCTTTACTCAACACTCGGCAATCATTGATATGATGAGAGTTTGTATCATGAAATCCACAAGATTCTTATCCTTTACTCCTTCAGTGGCGCAAATAGGATGTCCTTCGGCAGCGGCTTAACGCGTCCCTCTTGGACCGATACAAAAAGAGCTTATCTCGCTTTATCGACATCAAAATCATAAGATCCCTTCTCGCTTTCACCCATCGATGACTGACCAAAGTAGGCTCTTTTGTCCAGGTCAACTCGCAGCAGCTACTTCATCTTCATCTTCATATTCGATGCTTCCTCCAAAATCCCCGATACATATCAACAAGTTGCACTTTTCTTCCGAAAACGAGCATCTCTTCCGAACCCTTGGGCTTGATTGCTCATTGCTTTGTCGCTTTTGTGCAAGCCGTCCAAGATCTTCAAACTCCATGCCGAATAGCTTGTCTCTAATATGTGGCGGCATGCCCGCAATGACCAATTGTGCAAGCCGATCATCGGGAATAGTCGAGAATAGCACATGTTCTTTGCTTCTCCGAATCTGGAGATACTCCATTGGTGTCTCGCAGTTTTCATCCTCATAGACCACGATCAACCATCTTCTTCTCATTGGTTCCCGTATAAAAGTATGAATGGAACTTTTGCTCCAATTACGCCCATGTACCAATGGAATTGGCCGGCTGCGATGCAAACCATGTGAAAGCCGGTCCTGTCGAGACATAGGAAAATATCTCGATCCTCCAAGCTTCATCGCAGCAGCTTCTCCAAGTTGCATCGATATCTACCGACATGCTCAATGGTACTGGTGTCATCCCGACCGAGAGAATTTGGTCAAATCCGTTGGTGGCTTAACTCTTGGTGGAAGAGCTACCCTATTGTACCATTCGGGAAAGGAGATTTGTATGCATATGTCGATGCTTTGGTTTCAGGCCGAATTGATTCGCATCATATCGCCATTCCGCTTAGGAGCTCATCATTTGCATCTTTTGCTCCCCGTCTCCTAGAAAGCACTCCTGATGCACTCCTGTATCCTGGATTCGGCAAAGCATCCAGAGCACTGTAATCAGTGAATTCACTATACCCATCTCCATAGACACTCTTCTGCAATCTGTTTGCTACTGGAGAAATCTTGTAAGCAGATGCAGGTATATCTGTTGTCGCACCAAAGGCTACCTGACCATGAGTTTGCTGCTCGGTCACAGGAGGCTTCTCTTTTCCATCATGAATAGCTCCATCCTTGCTTGTACCGATTATCTCTTCTCCTCCAGTTGACTTCCCTGAAGATTGCTGAGTGTTGAAATATACTGGTCCAGCAAGCTCTCCAAATCTTGCTTCAAATCGTTTGTCAACTGTCGGACCAAAAGTTTCAGCCATGATTTTGCGGAAGGTGCCTTAAAAGCCGTGTTGTGATTCAACATAGTATCTCCTACAGCTTTGTAGATGGCTCCAACTACCCTCTCGCATCTCCTCTTCGTCGGTAACATCGAGACCGACCAGCGAGAAGAACTCGTGGCGTGCTTGCTTGATCATCACTCTGCCACTCTTGTTCTTGGAAAAGGACATCGACATTTCGCTGAAATTGTTCCATTGCTTGCTCCACCATCCGGCGTTGCTCGCGCGGCAACTCGTCCATGGTCACGTTCGAACGTGACCGTTGTCAATTTCCGATCCCATCTTATACCGAGAAGTTGTCCCACCGGGCGTGCCAAAAAGTGTGTTGACGCAAAATGTGACCACCACTGCGTCTCACACACACAAGAAGCCGGAAAGCCTAGCTTCAATCGGGTGCCCGGCGTCGAATCCGGTGGCGTGCCCGATCGATTTGACCGAAAATCGACAAGGGATAAAACGGTAAGATCATAACCGGAACGTGCTTTGGGTGAGACCGCACAGCTTCCATCTTTACGGCCCCGAAGCCACTTACGACGACACATAGCTATGGAAGCTATCTCGCAACAGGATGCAGTTCATTCGGCTAAAGTAACATAACTGAAGTAAACAGAACAAACTAGCCGAATACAGTAAATGAAGACATGTTTGAACAAGATTAAATCATTGAAGCATATCAAACTACATCTCGTGTTTAAAGCATCATCAAGCACTAAAAATTAAGAATAAGTAACTTATAAATATAAATCTACTAAACAACACATGCATAGGCTACTCTAACTAGTCTCGCCGCACGTCTAGCCTTCATAAACCCGTCGAGCATAAACCCAAGCAAGCTAATCCACCGCATGATACCACTCACTATGAATTTACACCACTCCTTGCTACTAGATCAATCCACCGCATGATACAATCTAGCAATAAAGAGCTAAAAGCACATAATTATCTAACAGATCTATAGATACTTGCTACATGTATAAGCATAACCGTATCGGCAAGATTGCCGAATCGGGGTCCATGAAGAAGGAACAAACAAGCAACATGTAAAAGGAGCCTATCGATTAAACCGATCTCTAGTCCACCGGATGACTAGCTCTAGAGTAACCCAAAGACCTGCATCCGCACGGTACCGGTCCTGTCAAGGCTTATCTACATATAACGTGAATGAACCCGCAACATGTAACAATCTAGATCGATCTAATTCGGCTATATGAACTTGATCCACTCGATATTGAATAAACATGAAAGAACGATCAACAAGCCGAAAGAGTATCAATCTAGATTGGGCAAAAGAGTGTTGCAAATAATTAAACATTAAATAAAGCAAGCAACACATGGTAACTTAATGAATCTATTAGATCATGCCAAATCTAAAGGAGCCGATAACTATCTTTACTCATGTCTTAATCCGCCGCACGATACAAGGCACAAGCAAAAACTTCCCATCATTAAGCTTAAATCCGCCGCACGATACTAAGCAAAACGGATGAGACTACTTGCATCACATCTAAATCCGCCGCACGATACTAGACATGATAGCAAGGTTGCCGGACTTACGGAGGTCGACGGATCGATTGGCCCTCTCGAAGAACTCGACGACACGACTAAAGGACTCGAAGGGTGGCACGTAGCCGGTTGTATTGATTTGGTTGTGAACCCCTATTACAATGGTCGAGGGTTTATATTTATACCCTAGACAAAACATGAGTCCTAAGCACTTACGAACTATCTAACCAAAATTGGAAAGACAAAGACACGCTAACTCTATCCATAATCGGAGTCCTTGATCATCACGACTCCTTCCCTTTTCGATCGCTTCCTTTTTCCTTTCCCCGCCTTCAAATAAAGCGATTGCCGACCGCTTGGCCATTTGCCGAACACATAGAAATTAGCCGACCGCATATGCACTTGCCGAATTCCTCTCTCGCCGCTGCGGGTCCACTGTCATATTCCCGACCAAATTCGGTGTTAACAGCTTCCTCCTCGACGTACGTTGCGGACAAACACGGAGGTGGGAGGGGCCTACGGCTATAATTTCGTGTCCATCTTTTTTTTTTCTTAAGACCTTGTTTAGATGCTAGAATTCACTCACAAATTCCACTATGCAAAAAGAAGATTCCCTGTCACATCAAAATGTTGGCACATGCATGGAATACTAAACGTAGATGAAATCAAAAACTAATTGCACAGTTTGATTGTACTTTGCGAGACGAACATTTTAAGACTAATTAATCAATGTTTGGACAATTATTACCAAATAAAAACAAAATTGCTACAGTGCGCTACAGAAAATTTTCCCAACTTTGGATGCCCAAAGTTGGGCATCTAAACAAGGCCTAAGAAGAACTTCGGGATCAAACAATCCTCCACCTGTTTTTCCATTCCACGAGATATCCGAGCACGTGTCTCAGTTGGTGATAGCAAGGGCCTTGCACGGTTGTCTCACTTGGTGGATGGCAAGAGCCTTGCACGGTTAAAAAGTTTTGTTACAGAGCTGGTTACTGGCAAGCAGGAAAGGTGTGATTACGAGAGAAATGGAGAGACTCTTGGCAAGCAGGAAAGGTGTTATTATAGAGAAATGGAGAGACTCCGGTTGCGGGCACGATCAATTCCTTTTTCGAGATGTGACAGCTCCGGTCCTTGACCGTGTCTTTGCACGACGCTATGAGTCCATCTTTAACACCATCTCGATAAGACGTCTCGTGAATGCCGGCGACTTGACCTTAAGTTCGCCACCAGTCATGGTTTCATTTTGCAAGAACAGTCATGTTATATTAAATGAAATAAAAATTATCAAGCACTCTCTCCTTCAATATAAAGTTTCGTTCTCAAATTTTATAGAGATTTAATTTCATGACTCAAAAGTAGTTGAATCGTGCCAAGGGACAGTTATTTACAGGACCCTTATTTCTTCTCTCTTTTTAAACACATTGACATATTATCAAAAAATAGCTACATGACATCCTTAATGCAAATAAAAATGAGTGTCATATAGATGATAATGGTGCCAAGAGATTGACATTTATTTCTTCTCTCTCTTCTTAAATACATTGACGTATCATAAAAAAAATGGCTACATGGCATCTTCTTTGATGTAAATGAAACTCAAATAATACTTCCACTAAAACTGGTCTAAAGACACCAGCATTGGCATGATTGGTTGCTACGGTACTTGTTGGGGCCGCAGTAGAGCGACGGAGGTAAAAATGCCCCCATGATTAATATTTTCTAAACTGACTCACCTTGTTTATGTCTGATTGGACGCTGAGGCTCCACAATGAGTCTGAGTAAATGCAGGGACTCGACGGAGGTCTCTAAGAGACCAGCGGAGGTCCCCCAAAATGGCGGGGATCCCCTAAGATGACCGGGGAGGAGGGAACCTCCTCAAGATGGAGGAGGTTCCCAATATCTTGGAGGAGGTTTCCTCAAGCCGGGGAGGTCCCCCAAGATGACGAAGGTCCCCCAAGATGGCGAAGGTTCCCCAAGATGATCAGGAAGAAGGAACCTCCTCAGGATGGAGGAGGTTCCCAATGTCCTGGAGGAGGTCTCCTCAAGCCGGTGAAGGTCTCGGTCGAGCCTCCGAGGGATTGTCTTCGTTTCCCATGCGGAGACATGGGGTCGGCACGGAGATCCCCGATGAGGAAGAAGACAACGCCAACTCGGTGGAGACGCGAGAAGCCCGAGAAGAAGAGGCCCAACTCGGCCATGAGCATGTGGGGGCTCCCACCCACTAGGCGGCCCACTCAATGCGCAGCCCATGTGAAGTCGTCGAGATGAGAAGACGGTCAAGGGCGCCCCGGTCCCACGTGTAATAGGGACGAGAAATTAGGGTTTAGGTTCTCCTCGGGGGTAAAGTGGTCATTTTTGGGTGAGAGGGTGAGCGGCTGCCTATAAAAGGAGCCCCCCTGTCCTTGTTGTAAGGTGTGTGTTGTGTTGTCCCATGGTAGCTGTGATCTTACCTACCTGGGACCCACTTTGTAACCCTCGTTTGTTATGATAATAGTTGGACCATTGTCAAGCTATATCTAAATCTGCTGGAACCGTGTTCCAACAGTTGGCGCCCACCGGTGTGTCTGGCCGAGTAGAAAACTCACAGATGCCACGACCACCATCGCTGGTGACCAGATGTCTCCGCTCCTGCTACTGCTGCCACTGCCACAGCCTTCTCGTGGAGGCCGGACCCGGCTAGCGGAGACCTCCGGTTCTGAGGCGAAGACCTCCGCCGTAGAGGTCGGTGTCTCCGCCCCTGAGGCGGAGACCTCCGCCTTGGAGGTCGTTGTCTCCGCCTCTGAGGAAAAGACCTCCGCCGCTGAGGTCGGCACCTCCGCCATTGACCTACATTCACCGAGGCCTGACATGAGCCTTAGTGTACAAAAGATCACTATCAACTTCCCATTGTCAGCCTCCTCTCATTTATATATCAAACGTGCATGCTCTATTTTTGTTTTTGCTATTTGTAGCTCATAGCCCTATAAAAGGCCTCCGCATGCTAACCACAAATACATTGCAAGTCTTTGTGTCCGTCACATATGCAGTCACAGTTATGTATGGTTGAAGGCCAAGACACATGACCACCTCCGACCGGCAAACTATGGAGGCACGACCTCGACTCATCGGCCCCTCCTGCGACACTTTGAACACTGCAGGCGCGGAGGCCGTGTATGAAAGGCTATCCGCGGTGGTCCATCACCAGGAACCCAGTCCGACCTCCGACAACCATATGAAGCGGCCAAGCAAACGATCGCGTTATTCGATCATAGGCATAAGGCGGGTCCGACGCGCACCGGTCAAAGGCCCGCGACATGCATGGAAAAGCGAGGCACATCTAGCTAGGCGAAAGATTACGTCTTCATAATATTTCTCCGCCGCGGACCTCCATCCAAAAGCCAAAGTTTCCTTCACCACATACGGGACCACCCGGCATCTCGCTATGTTTGGAGGAGCAAAGACAAGGACGCAATGCTTTGTCTCTCAAAGATAAGTAGCTGCCCTCTAATATTAACCATAGCTAAAAAAAGGGTTTACCTCGGTTTTCGAAACTTCAACGTGGCACTTGGGTTTTAAAAGAGAAACCCTCCTACAAAACCTACGCATGCTAACCAGATCACCATGCAAGTTTTTGTGTTCAATGTATACGCAGTCATTCCAATATATGACATGCAAAGGCCAGTCCTCCGTGCTTTGCACTAGTAGGAGGCCGGAAACATGCGGAAAAAGTGAAGGCGGAGACCCCTTTTCGCTCCGTTTTACGAGAGGAGCGAAGACTGTCTCCGCAACACGCGAGCGGAGGCCCCGGTCGTAGGGCCGGAGACCCTCGGTGTGTCGACCGAGGACCAACGCTCGCGAGCTACGCCAAGCGCCGTGACGAGCGGAGGTCATCGGGAGACCGGCGGAGGTGTTCATCCAACAGCCATTTGCGTCAACTGCGGAGAATCGGTGGAGGCCACCGGCGGCCGACGGAGGTCCTCCCCACCGACGGATCGCGCCGATCAAGGAACCCGGTGAAGGGCCCAGGGACGTCGAGCGAGGCAGCAGCGAGCGCGCGCGGAGATCTCCAAGGGGGGCCCGGAAGAACGTCGCCAAGGAAGCCTCCGTGTTCAGTTGTGATATCCAAGGGCCAAAACTGCAAGAAGGTCCAATCTCATCTAGTTCGGGGCTGAGGAACATCCAGACCCGTGCATTCACAAGTAGCACCCTCCGGCTCTTTGCCAGCACCACTTCTCGTTTTTTAGCCTCCTGCTATTTCTAGCAATCTGTCTCACGAAGGTGCCCGACACAATGGAAGGTAAGATGCAAATCTCTCCAAGCTAATTATGTTATATTCATGTTGTTGTGGTAGCAGAATTGGATTGAAGTGAGCCTCCGTATGCTCACTATCATAAACCTCTGCTTAAAAAAGAAATTATGGAACTTTTGTACACCAAAACCTCCGTTCTAGGTTTCAGCCTTGCAAGTTGTCTGAAAGTGCATGCAGGTTTAAGTTAAAGAGAAATAAGTACTCTTTGCAGATATAGAATAATAGCCTCCGGCAAAGGGACATTGAATTATCAACCTATCACGCAAAAGGTTGATTGCTCACCTCTTAAACTGCATATCATGTATGATAACCGTCGTCTATACATGCATTTATGTATTTTCAATCACCAACTTTCATCGATGTTGAAAGCACCTTTTTGCGGGAACCAAACCAGTGTGAGTAAATATTTCTCACAAGCTTATAAATTTTTGATCTAACAACTCGGATCTTCGAAATTTAATTTGTCATGATCTTGCCATAACAATCTTTGGCTTTCAAAACAATTTTCCAAAATTAACCTTTGCATACAACTTGTCACCTTTGTGACCAAAAATGTTGTTGCAACCTTCGCCACAACAAAAGCATGGCCTGAGGGGCTATACATGCTTGGCCACAGCTGGCTAGTTCAAAAACTTTTTTTTTCTTTCTTCATATATCGGACCTTTGTTTGCTGCTAACATGCAGATCACCACCACTAGACCCCATGTACCTCCGATTATCAGGCAACAGCCTCCGTCAATCATTGGACTTCATCAGTATATTGGACCTCGTCAGTCAGTGCCTCCGTTAGTGAGTACCTCCGATTATCAGGCAACAACCTCCGTTAATCATTGGACTTCATCGCATATTGGACCTCGTCGGTCGGTGCCTCCGCTAGTCGGTACCTCCGATTATCGAGTGCAACAGCCTTCGTCGATCATCAAACTTCATCAATATATTGGACCTCGTCAGTCAGTGCCTCCGTTAGTGAGTACCTCCGATTATCAGGCAACAACCTCCGTTAATCATTGGACTTCATCAGTATATTGGACCTCGTCAGTCAGTGCCTCCGCTAGTCAGTACCTCCGATTATCAGGCAACAGCCTTCGTCGATCATCAAACTTAATCAATATATTGGACCTTGTCAGTCAGTGCCTCCGCTAGTGAGTACCTCCGATTATCAGGCAACAACCTCCGTCAATCATTGGACTTCATCGGTATATTGGACCTCGTCGATCGGTGCCTCCGCTAGTCGGTACCTCGATTATCGTGCAACAGCCTTCGTCGATCATCAAACTTAATCAATATATTGGACCTTGTCGATCGGTGCCTCCGCTAGTGAGTACCTCCGATTATCGAGGCAACAACCTCCGTCAATCATTGGACTTCATCGGTATATTGGACCTCGTCGATCGGTGCCTC
Organism: Themeda triandra; assembly: GCA_018135685.1. Taxonomy (NCBI): domain Eukaryota; kingdom Viridiplantae; phylum Streptophyta; class Magnoliopsida; order Poales; family Poaceae; genus Themeda; species Themeda triandra. Next base: position 58,374 of record JAENPR010001071.1, on the reverse strand, counting down.
CGCTAGTCGGTACCTCGATTATCGGCAACAACCTCCGTCAAATTATTGGACTTCATCGGCACATTAGCCTTCGTCGCTTAATGCATGTGTCGGTCGGTGGTTTTTTATGAGGCAACAACCTCCGAAAATCATTGCATTTCATCGGTATATTGGCCTTCGTCGGTTAATGCATCTCGTTAGTCGGTAGTTTTTTATGAGGCAACAACCTCCGAAAATCATTGCATTTCATCGGTATATTGGCCTTCGTCGCTTAATTCATCTCGGTCGGTGGTTTTTTATGAGGCAACAACCTCCAAAAATCTTTGAATTTCATCGGCATATTGGCCTTCGTCGGTTAATGCCTCTCGCTAGTCGGTGGTTTTTTATGAGGCAACAACTCCAAAAATCATTGGATTTCATCAGCATATTGGCCTTCGTCAGTTAATGCATCTGCCAGTCAGTGGTTTTTTATGAGGCAACAACCTCCAAAAATCTTTGGATTTCATCAGCATATTGGCCTTCGTCAGTTAATGCATCTGTCAGTCAGTGGTTTTTTATGAGGCAACAACCTCCGAAAATCATTGCATTTCATCGGTATATTGGCCTTCGTCAGTTAATGCCTCTGCTAGTCGGTGGTTTTCTATCTGGCAACATCCTCTGAAAATCATTGGACTTCGTCAGTACATTGGCCTTTGTCATCTAGGGCCTTTGGCAGCCTCCGCCAATCTACAACCTTTGAGTGTCAATAGCCTTGTAGTCAAAGGCCTCCATCAAAATTCAGCTTTTGGCACCTTTGAACCCACAAACGCCAACATGCCTGAAGCACCCTGCCTCCGCCCGGAGGGAGGAGACGACGGGACAACAACAATGAACCCGCAGCTCAAACCAGACATCATGTTCTCGCGACGTCATGCACAAGACCTTCGAGTCTCAAGTCCCGAATGAACCCTTTCAAGATACTTATGTTTTAGTATCAGCCTCCGCTTGTTCTCACAACAAATGCACACATGCTACTTTGCCTCTTGTTTTGTAGCAAAGGCTCCGCCAGGCCTCCGAGCATATGTCCGATGCAACCACCGACGCCGGCTCCGAGATAGATGAAGGCCAAAACCCGCCTCCGCTGGACCTAAACCCCAAGGGGGGAACGGGAGGATCAGAAACCGGAGTAGCGAAGGCAGCACACATACCTTCCTGTTTCTCGGCATGCCCGCTAATAAGTTGTCTTTGCCTTTTGCCCATTTTTATGCAGGACTAAAGCGGAAGCTCCAACCATCGAGTCGGAGGTCTTCGGATAACTGAGGAGAATCCTCTGTCTTGAACCAAGTGGTGTCAAGGCCACAACGAACAAAGATCATCAGGAAGTTAGCGAATGTTTCCTCCGTAAGCCATGGTATTGTATGGCCAATGCCACCAAAAAATCCTAGAAAAAGTCCCAAGCTTACTTGGGCACCAGGTCACATAGCTAAGGCTTTTGTGTTAGCTTCTTACGAAATCCTGGAAAAAGTCCCAAACTCACTTGGGCACCGGTCACGAGCTAAGGCTTTTGTGTCGCCTTCTTACCAAAATCCTGGAAAAAGACCCAAACTTAGTTGGGCACCAGTCGCACCGCTAAGGCTTTTGCGTTACCTTTGAAGTACAATCCCGTATAAGGCTTTTGCATTGTCTAAGACTAACAATCTTTTGCATCGAGTGGTGAAAGACCGCCTTTTTTATGTTGAAAGACTTGCCAGCTAGCAAGTCAATATTCGACGAAGTTGTAATACTCAAAGTCTCTAAAAATGCAAGAGATCAACTCTGTGCAATTTCATGCGATTTCTCTAGCCTTCGACATGCAACCTCGGCGATTGCATAGGTTTTTTTCTTCTATCAAGACCTCCAGTACGTGGAGGAAAGACATCAGAGGATAGCCTCTAACAAAGTAATGATAACCCTTCTTTACCAGCCTATTCGCATAGGAGATAAAGCCTTCTATCGCAAGTATACGAAGGGAAGAGTGCATACGGCACAAAAGAATAACGGCCTTTTCCTAGACTATGTTGGACTAGAAAAGCCAATCTAAAGCCCTAAGGAAGAACCCACGGCATGTGCCTTCACTTCGCATAGCGGAGGTATTAACATACAAAAGCTTAGTCAAAAATGAGTTATCCCAATAGAGCATCCAAACAAACAAACTGCAACCGCAGCAAAAATTTACAATGGCCAAATAGGCCCACGACGTGCTAAGGACCTAGTAAAACCAAAACCAGTTCATACCATTTTCCTCACACAGAGAATCCAAGTCGGAGATGAGGCTTGTAACAAGGTAAAACCATCGTAAATCGATCAACCCCTGAACATATTAAAAGAACCCCGCATCAATATCACAAAAAGTCGAAAGCAGCTAGCAACAGAGCTGCAATATTCGACAAAAGCTGTACGCACCATTTGAGATCACTTCAAAATCCAGCCTTGATCGGTAATTGAAGGATATGAAGCGATCTTCGAGTAGGCTAGAAGCCCTTAAAAAGGTCCCGTCTCTTCAAACACCAAAACCACTAGTCAAGCGGGCTCTATCAAAAATCAGGAAAAGACCTGACAAAAAGGCTCAAGCAAAGATAGCCCGAAATAGGTCCAACAGGTACCAGCAGAAATCCTACAACCTCCGCACGAACCTAAAAAATTAGCGGAGGTCTATACCAGAGTTACTGGACCAAAAATTCCTAATGATAGACCACAACAGGACCGACACGAATAAGGTTACCGCAAAACAAGAGAAGGTAGTAAGGCGCGCAAACTATGCTAAAATAGCATAACTGCACCAAAGACCTCGAAGTCCAGAGGCAATTCAGAAGGCATTCCAACACCACAGTTCCAAAAATGACCAATAGCTCCAGTGTACAACCTTCAAGGCTATAAGTTATTTGAAAGAAAATAACCCGAGCACAGGAGCCCACACCTCATCAATAGTTATTCTAGGCCGCAAAGGGGTTATAGGGGGGATGTCGCGTAAGAGTTTGTAACATCCCCCTATCTCCAAAAACTAGACTATGCTCCAACACAGCGCAGCATCAAGAACATGCTGACAAACTCCAGCCAACCCAACTACCACAGGCAACGGAGAACGCCGAGTCCCGGCACTCTTTACCTTAGCCGTTAGTCCCAAAAAAGGACCTTCTTCCGAAGACCTAGCTGAGTTTTCTTATTCAGTAAAAACTTCAACCTCATCAGACAGAGCCTCTTCGGAAACTATCGGAGACCCAGCAATTTCAGTAGAAAGTTTCTTCTGTTTCTTGGTCGCAGCCCTGGTAATGTCAGAGCACCTACGCTTCCCTACCTCGCGGCAATATCAACAAGCAAAGGCATTCTTCAAAGCTTTCTTATCCAAATTCTATGAAGGACCTTCTCCGAACAACGCGTTCATAGCGATAACAAACACCCAACTCTTCAAAGGCTCGGTTCAAAAGAGGCATAGTGCCAAATTCAGATTTTCGAGCAAGGTACTCGCGTTCGAGACAAATCCCCAAGCAGTCGTACGTCTTCCTCCCGACGCCTCCACAAAATATTCAACGAGACCTACCATCAGGGAGGGTGAGACCGAAGCGAGGGCAAGGGACCACTGCTTTCCCTCCAAACACTGGCAACTCAACGTTCACCACTTTGAACTTCGATTTCTCCTTAGCAAGAGGCCAGCAATCAGAGGCTATCATCTCTTCCACCAGATCGCGACTTCCGGAATATCGGTTTGCAAGAGCAAAAGCTTTCTTACAAGAATCCCTTTGAGCGGAGGAATGATTACTTGGCCTCAGATTCGTATGTGATTCCATAGATTTCATCACAGAAGCCAAAGGAAAACACGTGACCTCTTCCCCGACATCACCGGGAACAGACACACCATCAGTGTGAACATAAAACCAATACTCCATCCAGTTCATCGGCTCCCATTTTCCCTTATTACACCAAGAAATCTCCAGATGAGACCCGGCTTGATGCCTCTTAACCATAAAGGTGCAACCTCCAACCGAGCTTTTACCTTATCTTCGCCAAATGTCTTTGGCCGCTTCGCAACTCATAACGCTCCAGAAAAATATCCATGTCTGGAGTACCACCGTAGGACTCCACCGCCCACATAAACCTGCTGAGACTCAAAAAGGAGTGAGGAGTCAAGTGATGAATCTGAGCCTCAAACTCCTTCAAAATCAAGCTTAAAAAATCATGACATGGGAAGCGGAGGCCGCAGGTAAAGAAATCCTTGAAAACGACAGCGTAGCCTTCGGGTGGCTTAGGGACTTTCTCTGAGCCCGGAAGCTTGGCTCGGCCAGAAGGAAGAAAACCACGTAGCTCCAAATTGGAAATCATCTCTGCCGTCATTTTGCTACAACCGAAATCATAGGTAATAAGCTCCACCATCGGCCCAGGAGCCTCCGCCGGAATAAAAGAGGAGTAAAAAAGCTCCACGTCAAAAAGCAAATTCACCAAAACAATGGACCTCCGTGCCAGATAGCTGAGCAGGGTAGAAAGGCCCTGAAAGGAAAAGAGGGGCGCATGGAGAGGGGGTGCAAATCCTTGCCCACACCCCCCCCTTTTATAAAGGACGAGTCGGTCCTTAACCAATGGTCCCATGAATCCACCAATCCTGCGGCAAGATCAACACGGACAAAAATCCAATAAATAAAAAGGAAAAACCTAACCTCTTAAAAGAGAGGAGGTTTCGGCCCAACAAAGACGAGCCAGGGGGGCATAGCCTCCGCTGCTCAGGGCGAGTTGATGGCTAGGGCCCGCCTCCGCTGGGCCTAACCCTCAAGGGGGGAATGTTGGGGCCGCAGTAGAGCGACGGAGGTAAAAATGCCCCCATGATTAATATTTTCTAAACTGACTCACCTTGTTTATGTCTGATTGGACGCTGAGGCTCCACAATGAGTCGAGTAAATGCGGGGGGACTCGACGGAGGTCTCTAAGAGACCGCGGAGGTCCCCCAAAATGGCGGGGATCCCCTAAGATGACCAGGAGGAGGGAACCTCCTCAAGATGGAGGAGGTTCCCAATATCTTGGAGGAGGTTTCCTCAAGCCGCGGAGGTCCCCCAAGATGACGAAGGTCCCCCAAGATGGCGAAGGTTCCCCAAGATGATCAGGAAGAAGGAACCTCCTCAGGATGGAGGAGGTTCCCAATGTCCTGGAGGAGGTCTCCTCAAGCCGGTGAAGGTCTCGGTCGAGCCTCCGAGGGATTGTCTTCGTTTCCCATGCGGAGACATGGGGTCGGCAGCGGAGATCCCCGATGAGGAAGAGAAGACAACGCCAACTCAGTGGAGACGCAGAGAAGCCCGAGAAGAAGAGGCCCAACTCGGCCATGAGCATGTGGGGGGCTCCCAGCCCACTAGGCGGCCCACTCAATGCGCAGCCCATGTGAAGTCGTCGAGATGAGAAGACGGTCAAGGGCGCCCCGGTCCCACGTGTAATAGGGACAGAAATTAGGGTTTAGGTTCTCCCTCAGGGGTAAAGTGGTCATTTTTGGGTGAGAGGGTGAGCAGCTGCCTATAAAAGGAGCTCCCCTGTCCTTGTTGTAAGGTGTGTGTTGTGTTGTCCCATGGTAGCTGTGATCTTACCTACCTGGGACCCACTTTGTAACCCTCGTTTGTTATGATAATAGTTGGACCATTGTCAAGCTATATCTAAATCTGCTGGAACCGTGTTCCAACAAGGTACTAATTATATTAACCAAACATTTCTGCAGATTCTTAGTAGGAAAATTATGGCAGCCACGAAAATGTGTTCCCCCTAGCGTCTACCGTGGATTCATATCGCACGTCCATACACTAATCATCCACTTGAAAGCAGATACATAAATTAAGGAGGATTAGATGAAAAACAAAAATTCACAATGGAGATCATGGTAAGAGCTTGAAAAAATTCACAATTCACAAAAAATCTACAAGGATCTTCACAGTATAGTCAAGAACATATGATGCAATGCAGCCCTAGGACCAAATGGTTTAAATGTAGGTTTCTACAAAGCAGCATGGGAATGGGTAGGTAAGGTTGTCTTAGAACTGGTTTCAAATTTCTACCAAACTGGTCATTTTAGCAAGATATTAATTACACTCACATTACCTTGAATCCTAAAATCAATGCTCCTATAACTCCTAAAGACTTTAGGCCTATTAGTCTTTGTAATGTTATTTATAAAATCATTGCTAAGTCTCTTGCTAATAGAATCAAACATCATCTCGCCTCACTTAATTCACCTGTGTCAAGCAGCTTTTGTTCAAGGTAGACATATTGCTTCGAACATTATCATTGCTCAAGAAGTCATTCATAGTTTTAATTTGAAAATTGGAAACATAAGCCTTTTTTTTCAAATTAGATCTTGCAAAAGCTTTTGATAGGATAGAATGGAATTTCATTGTCAATGCTCTCAAATGTCTAGGTTTTCATGACCATTTCATAAAGTTAGTGAACAATTGCATTTCTACAACTAATCTATCTCGTGCTCATAAATGGTGATCCAACCCCGGTTTTCTCGCCCCAAAGAGGTGTTAGACAAGGCTGCGCTTTATCTCCATACATGTTCATCATTTCCATAAATAAATTATCCGTTTGTTTGTAGCAACACTCTTAACTTGAGTCATGGATTTGTTGCCGATTGTGCACCATGGAGTTGACCGGATGCTTGAGTCTCCATTTTGAATCACGTACCATACAATTTTATATGAGGATATTCTTAACTTGAAGAACCGATGACCACCAAAGACGCCGATTTAGTTCTAGTGTTGCACGCACACCGAAGGAGGTATCTCGCATGATATTTGGATTTTAAATAGCAGAGAGTAAAGGATTTTTACCTATAGCAATATTCCAGGCTGCATGTACCATAAGACTTTTATTTACCATGAAAGATCTATAATGCCTAGTCCTCCTTCTCCCTTTGGTCTACAAATGTCCTTCCAAGACCCGAAATAGAAACCAAGTACTAGTTTCTTCCTCTTTGACACTGCCCACCAGAATTTGTTGATAATAGATGTTATTTTATCTACAAATTTTTTAGAGAAGAGAATAGTGGACATATAGTATATGGAAACCAGCGGCAAAAGGAGTCTGCACCACAAAAGAAGCTTTTAAATTCTTGAACTCTTAGATACAAACACGAGGAGCTCACAAGAACAAATGAGGTATTACGGATCAAGCCTTGAACATCATGCTAAGAGCTTGGAAAAATAAAGTGAAATCTCCTAAAATAAAAGTTTTCTTGTGGGGAATTATCGGAGAGCTATTGCAAATGGTGCTAGAGCCGATAATCTTTCATCTAGAATTAGTAAACTCTGTGCTAGATGCAATAAATTAGAAAATGATGCCCATCTTTTCTTTCACCGCCAATTTGCTAGAGCTACTTGGTTTTCCTCAAAAACGATCTTCGCTTCCAAAGAAAAATATGGACCGTTTTGCGGGTACACCACGCCGTGGAGGCGGATATGAAAATTTCGGATTTAGAAATTGCAGGACAAAAGGAGAATGAAGGCCTCGCAGAGGGGAAAACTGCTCCCATAATCAAAATAATTCCACCTCCAGTTTTTTTGACAAGGAAACACAAATGCATTAATTAGCAAAGCAAATTGCTGCAGAGATTTTACAGAAGGCTATGGCCACATTATTGAGAGCCTGGGCCATTGGACATTGCGATACATGCTCTTCTCTATTACAAGATACATGAATAGATTGAGATGATTCAGATCGAGTTTTGAAAGCTAAAGATGCGAGCAAATGGGCTTGCTCATTTTCATTTCTGCTTATCTTGAGTATCTTGTAAGTTCTATTGCTCATGTTTTTGAAAAATCTCGTTGTGAAGGGTTTAATTGTCCAATCCGGAGGATTTTCCAGATCGCCTCGTTCGGATGCTCGAGAGAGGATTAGGCTCGTGAAGAAAGCAACTTCTTGATGGAGCAGATGGCTGCAAATTGTAGCTGCAGCCGATAGAGCCGCGGCTTCAGCCATGATGACAGACTTGCAACCTGGAAATTTGAGCTGAATCTTAAGCTTTGAGTTGGCCAAAGGATCAAAAATGTAAATTCCAAGGCCTGCTTTGTCTTTTCGCCTTGGGTTTCATGATCGGCATTGTCGAGGCATCAACGAAGCATTTTGTGCCGTCTTGTCCATCGAGGTACTGCGAAAAAAAGAGGAATGTGCCGCTGATTGCAGCATTGCACTTGGTCTCGGTGCGTCTTCTTTTCCTTTTTGTTGCGGTACCAAGTTCATAGCACAGATGTGTGCCTTGGCGATAATGTACCTGCAAGGAAGTCCATTTGTGTTTGCGAAAAGCGAAGCTCATTCCGAGCCTTCCAAATGTACCACAAAGTGACAAGAATATTAGTCCATAAATTATCATCTCGCACAATTGGATAGCAGAATATGCAAAGTTTGTTGAAGACCATCCCGCTCAACGGGTAAGTTGGATGATCGAATAGAGGGTCGAAGGAGAACCAGACCTCTCTAGCAAAGTTGCGGTGGAAAAACAGATGACTTTCATTTTCAATTTGATTACAATAGGCGCAATTAGAGTCTATATGGGTGGAGAGACTCCCTGCTCTTTGTCCAGTAGCTAATGCTCTGCGAACAAGTCTCCAAACAAAAGTTTTTATATTGGGAGAGAGAGTTTTATGCTTCCAAACCTTTTTCAGAAGATTCATGGCATCCACAGTTATGCTTCTAGAGCCTTGAATGGGTAGCTGTACCTGTTGTTGATTGTTTTGAAAATTGAAGGCTGCTTTTGTTGTACACTCACCTTTGGTAGAATGGTTCCATTTAATGTTGTCATCTCTGTCTGAAGGCACTGTATGAGTAACTAAAATAGCCTGTGAAGCTGTGGAGTCAAAAATTCTATTAACTAAATCTATGTTCCAGTCATGTGTATCTGGAATCCAGAGATCTGCAATGGAGTTTGGGATGTTGCTGGAGGAGGGTAAAGGCCTGAGGTGAGAGTAAATGTCTTTCCAGATAGGACACCAAGGGGTGGACCAAATGCTAGAGTTTCCTCTTTGTATCTGGATGGTGTAGTTGCTAGCAAGGGTGTCTCTGACACTCATAATAGAAGACCAGAAGGCAGATCTGGTATGGTTTGCTTTTGCCCTCCAGAAGCTGCAGTTAGGATAATATTTAGATTTAAGCACTTGTGAGAGAAAAACATGTTTACCTGTTGCTATTTTCCAAGCAGAATTTAGTAAGAGGCTTTTGTTGACAATTTGAATGTCTCTAACTCCCAATCCTCCTTCATCCTTGGGCCTGCAAATATCTCTCCAAGATCTGAAACTAAAACCTTTCCTACCATCTTCATCCGGGATGCCCGACCACCAGAATTTTCTAACAATAGAAGTGATTTTTGCAAGAAATGTTTTTGAAAAAAGAATGGTGGTCATATAATAAATGGTAATGGATGACAGAACAGAGTTGATATAAACAAGTCTACCAGCATGGTTTAGTTTCGGGCCTTGAGACTATTTAACTTAGTTTTGAATTTATTCAGATAAAACTAAGCTTTGTTCCTATCCGAGTGATTGAAGATCAGAGGATGACCCAGATAGATAGTATTGGGTAGAAGGTCCTGCACAGGGAAGATATTTTTTACCTCATACTTACTCTGAGCGTCTGTGATCTTGCTGAAGGTAATTGAAGATTTAGCCAGGTTTGGAGTCTGCCCTGAGGATCTGCAAAAGGACATGAGAATATCTTGTATCTTGGAAGCCTCCTCTCTTGTGGCTTGCCCACACACAATTAAATCATCTGCAAATAAAATAGAATGTATTGGGGGGCAATTGGGACCCAGAGTGATCCCTTTTATATTGTGTTGTGAGGAGTGCTTTTGCAGACAGATAGAGAGTGCATTGACAGCTATTATGAATAAGTATGGAGAGAGAGGACAGCCTTGTCTTATACCTCTTTGTGGATGAAAAGAAGGCGAAGCCTCACCATTGATAATCACTGACATAGTGGTGCTGGAGATGCAATTGTAAACAAGATTTATGAACTTTTACGTGAAGCCCCGCCTCCTCATGGCTTTTGTGATGAAGCACTACTCTATTCTATCAAAGGCCTTGGCTAAGTCAACTTTGAGGAGGAAGGCCTTTTGCTTCCAGCTTTTAAGATTGAAGCTGTGTATAATCTCTTGAGCCAAAATGATGTTAGTAGCAATGTGTCTACCCAATAAAAGCCGATTGAGTAGGGTGAATAATATGGGGCGAGATGATCTTTGATTCTATCTGCGAGAGATTTGGCAATAATTTTATAAGCAACATTGCATAAGCTAATCGATCTATAGTCTTTTGGAGAGCTGGGATTTTTTGTCTTTGGAATAAGAGCAATGTGAGTTTTATTAATCTACGAAGGGAGGAGCTCATAAGAATAGAAATCATGAATTAACTTACAAATGTCTGCTCTGTCCAATCCCAGGATGCTTTGTAGAAACCAGCGCTTAAACCATCAGGTCCTGGGGTAGCGTTACTCCTCATGTTCTTGATGATGCTTCTGATTTCTTGTTCATCTGGAATGGAGTTTGTGTAGAGATCTTCTGCTATCATTTGAGGAGGGTCGGGATCACCTCGCTCAAAATTTTCATCCCCGTCATTGAAACTTGGAGGAAAACAATTGTTTGAAATAATCATTTGCAACCTCAAAAAGTTGTTCCTGTGTAGTTGCATGAGAGCCATCCTGTTTTTCAAAATAAGTAATGGTGTTCCTTCGAGATCTTTCAATTGTGCTTTGGTGAAAAAATTTTGTGTTTCTGTCACCGATAAGGCCCAATCCTTCTTATACCTTTGCTTGTGATAAGCTTCTTCTCTTGCTAGGAGGTCTTCATGTTGTTTCATTAGATGTTCCTGCAGGGAAAAATTTTGCTCACCTGGGGGCTTGCTCTGCAATTCAAGAAGTTTGTCTTCAATCTGTTGGAGAGCCACTTTATTGTTTAGCTTACTTTTCTGCCACCTGCATAAATCCTTAGCCAAATAATAAGTTTTAAGATGAAAAGGTCTAGAGCAGGATTTGTTCCAACTCCTCTTGGCCACTTTTTCATAGTCATCAGTAAGGAGCCAGCAGTTTTCGAACCTGAAAGGTTTAGAGATCTTCCTGCGAGTAGAGTTAGTAACAGCAAGAATAGGACAGTGATCATTCTTAAGCATGGGCAAATGATATACAATAGTGTTTGGATAGTCTGAGCACCATTCAGCATTTGCCAAAAATCTGTCAAGACGTTCATAAGTAGGAGTTGAATGAAAACGCTTATTCGTCCAGGTATAAGCCGGCCATGAAAACCAAGATCAAACAAACCACAATCCTTAACTAAGCAACAGAAATTGGAAATAGTTCTACAACTTGCAGGCCTAGGGCCCAATTTCTCAATTACATCCATGATGTCATTTAAATCACCCATACAAATAAAAGATAGGTTTTGATTCAGCATGATGAAATCACGTGCACTCCTCCATATCCACTTGGTCCTGTTGTGATGAGGGTCTCCATAGATGCACAGAAGACCAAACTTTTTGGAGGCTAGTTTATTAAAACAAATAGCGAAAATAAAATAAGGACACGACTCAACTACATCTACCTCAACTTCATTCCTAGCCAAAAGCCAAAGCCCACCAGAGAGACCATCAGCTGAAACGATATGGGCACTATCAAGATTGAACTTATTCACTAATTGCTTGGAAGAAATCTTAGATGTTCTGGTTTCAGATAGAAAGATTACATGAGCATTAGTGGATTGGATCAGCCGAGCGAGATGACGCATCTTTGAACTATCAGGGCTCCCGCCTATGCCCTGACAGTTCCACGACAGTAAACTCATGGTGTCTTGACTGTTCCGAGCAAGAGAACTCATGCCGCCAGAGTCTTGTCCACTGTTACTAGTGGGAGGACCATGACCACAAGCATCAATACTGGGAGCAGAGGCAGCAACATTACTCGTGGGCATGGTAATCTGTTCAACCACTCCCATGTGATGTAGCGTGTCATTTCTAGTGTGAATGCTGCCACTTTCATGCTGTCCGTGACAAGTAATGTTCGCTGGCACTAAAGGCTGGTTAAGTCTCTCCCTCTCTCTAGAAGTTTCCTGGCAAACTATACCCGCGTGGTGAGAAGTGTTATCGTCAGTGCGAAACCTGTCCCTCTGGTACAGACATCGCCTAATGCTAGCGTGCTCACACTTTGCATGGTTAGTGCGCGTGCAGTGATTGTTGACCAGAGAGGTAGAAGCCCCGTCCAGGCCAGTGAGGCTCAGACCAGTGCCATCATTCTTATTTTGCCTATTCCCCATGTGAATAGTATGAGGGCGGTGATTTTTGACCATGGGGCCTGGGGACAAATGAACATGGCTCTGAGAGGTGGCAGGAGCGGGGGCAGTAAAATCGCGACCGGTAGAGGTAGCTGAGTGGGTGGAAGTTGAGGAGTAAATTGGAGAACAAAATTGATGCATGAGAGTAGGATCGATTATAGATGAATTAATGGGGGAAGAAAGATTAAGCGATTCAGGTGGTGGGTCAGGCGGATTAGGGGGTTTAGGGGGATGACCTCCATCTATGGAGTTGCTACCTCGCATGGTGAGAGCAGGGAAAAGCATCGGAGAGGATCACAGATGGGACTTAACAAACTGAGAAAGAAAAAAACTAAGGGAGGAAAAAAAACGGTAATGCTAGTGTTAGAACGTCCGATCGATCGGACGGCGTTGCTTGGGCCCAACTCGACTGCGCCGGCCCACACTACGCGGCCCACACTACGCGTTCGCGGGTACCCCGCCGCGTGTGGACACACACCAGTCCTCTCTCCCATTTCCTCCCACTCCCTCTCTCTTCGTCTTCCTCTCGCGGTCCTCGCCCCGCGCCGCGCGCCACCACGGCTTCGCGCCGCCGCACCGACGCTCCGCTCCACTACCTCCCCTTCCTCCACGCATGGAGCTCCGCCGCGCGCGCGCCTTCCTTCCCTTTCTCCCTTCGCCCCTCTTCACTAGGCCCCGGCGAGAGGAGGTACCGGCCATGGCGGCGCCCCTCTTCTACCGCGCGGCGGGCGCGAATGCGCCGGATCCGGTGGAGCGGCCGCGGATCCGCCGATCCGGGCGGATGCACGTGGATCCGCCATCCCCATCCCCGCGGGTCCACCGCCATCCCCATGGCCGCCCTCCACCGTGAGCTAGGGTTTCGGCGCGGCCCCTGGATGCGCCGGATCTGGGTGGTCCACTCGCTCTTCCTCTCTCGCCCCTCTTCACTAGACCCCAGCGAGAGGAGGTACCGACCATGGTGGTGGCGCGGTCCCGCCGGCGGCGGGCGCGGTTCCGCCAGATCCGTCGGAGGCGGGCGTGGATCCACCACCTTCACCTCCCTCCCGCTCCCCCGCGTTACCGCGCCGCCGCCGTCGTGCTCCCTCGATTTCCCCGCACCTGTTGCTCCCCACAGGCCGTCCTCTCGCGTTCGCGCCCTCCTCATCCTCTTTCTCCCCTCACGAGCGCCCCCATGCGGCGCGCCGCCGCGGATCCGGCGTTTTTTCGTGGCGGGCGGCGGTCGTAGGTGGATCCGGCCGTGGCGGCGTTGGCGAGCCGGATCCGGCCATGGCGGACGCGCGCGGCCGATCCGGCCCGGGGTGCACGCGGCGGAGCCGGATCTGGCCAGGGCGATCTCGGCGGAGCGGATCCGGCCATGGCAGTCGCGGCGGAGCCGCCGGAGCACGGCGGCGACGGTTCTAACCCCAGGTAGGTTTGCTCCTCTCTCTGCACTCCTCTCCTAACTGTGGCACTGTGTCCCCGGTGGGATGTTTCACTGTGTTTTGTTGTGTTGTTTCACTGGGTGATGTTCTCTTTCTTCTCCAACTCCGATGGATGTTTCACGGGGTGATGTTCCTTTTCTCCCCCAACTCCGGCTTCTGTTTCACTTTATTCCGGCTAGTTGTTTCAATGTGTTTTGGCGAGTTGTTTTTCATTTTTTTTGTTTCCGGCGAGCCGTGTTTCACTGTGCTTTGGGTGATGTTCTTCTTCGTTTCTCCAACGCCGGCCGTTTCAATGTATCACTTGGGGGCTGTTTCACTAGTTTCTATTCTCGTGTTTCACTAGTTTATGTTTTGCATTTTCACTAGTTTCTCTTACGTGTGTTCACTAGTTTCTCTTCGTGTTTTACTAGTTTCTCTCCCGTGTTTCACTAGTTTCTCTTTCGTGTTTCTCCAACGCCGGCTGGCCGCTTCACTATTTTTCAATCCGTTGTTTCTCTCGCTCTAATCAAAAACCAAAGTGTTCCGGTAGCTCGCGACATGCTTGTTTCATAAGTTGTCGTCTTGATGTTGCGGAAGTATGCCCTTTTATGTTTCAGCGGTTCCACGAACTAGAGTATCGCAGCAGCTCGCAACATGTTGTTTCATAAGTTGTTTTGCGATGTTGCGGAGGTATGGCCATGCGTGTTTCAGCAGTTTTTGCGAACCAAAGTGTTGCGGTAGTTCTCGCCATGTTTGTTTTGTTTCAATTCTTTCAATCGTGTGTTTCAGTTATATTCGTTCATTTGTTTCAGTTTATTTTCGTTTTTGTTTCAAATTTTGTTTTGTTTCAGATTTTGATTTGTTTTCAATCCTTTTGTTCTGTTTAATTATGTTTTTTTTCCAATTTTATTTAATTTTTTTGTGTTTTTTTTTTGTTTCGGATGCACGACAGTCATGGCGGCGGCGGCGGCGGCGACGGACTTTTGTCCACGGTCACGGAGGAGCATGGCCGCGCGGCGGCGGGAGGCACGGGTGTGTCGCGGCGCGGGCGCGCGGGGCCACCTGTGTGTGCCCGTGTGTTGGGGGCGTCCGTGTGCGGAACGATGTGTGGTTTGTGTGTGTCCGGTGGTTGAACGGGAGCGTTAGATGGGCCGGGCCCCTGCTAGTGCGGGACCGTCCCATGCTTTGGACGTCCTAGCGCTAGCAGCTCCAAAAAAAAAAAGACAACAACACAGAGATAGATAAATATATTGAATTTTTTATTATTTTTTTTCTTTTTTTTAATTTTTAAAACAAACTCAGAGATGAGGAAAGCAAACAAGCTTACCTTGGATGAAAGAAACTTGCTACGTAAACAAGATGACTTACCAAGCAATCTAGGAGCATCCACACGCCTGAATCACTTAAGCTGCGGCTGGGTCTCGCCTCGCACCACGCTCACCAGCAGCAGCGGCAGATGCCTGCGGGGGTCGGCGTTGCTGTAGACAATCACGGCGAAGTTGCCCACCTGCTTGAACAGGAGGGTCGTCCCCAGGTTGGCGATCGGCGTCCAGACCGCGTCAGCCCCGTCGAGAAACGCAACGACGGCGACGAGCGCAGTCACGAGCAGTGGGAGTAGCGGCAGCGGGCCGCAGCGTCTTTCGAGCCGATGGCAACCGAGTAGGCGTCGAGTAGCTCTTGAGCAGTACCCCTTAAGTGTCGTATGTATGGTGGAGAGCTAGAACAGGGGATGCGGATGTCACACCAATGCAAACTAGAGGATGCGAGTTGGAGAAACACTAAAACACGAAAGACAGGGAAGCAATGAAGGAATCGGTGGAAGGAGAAGAGAGGGATGAACCAGCAGATTGCTACAGGAAACTAAAGGAGCCGGCACAGAATACTTGCAAAATCAAACGAATCAAGGCAAACCAAAACAATCCGGTCCGGTAGAACGATAGATCAGATGAGGAAGAACGGGATTGGAAACAAAACCGGGGAGGATTTGGTTACAGATTGAGGAGATCAGAAGGGGAAGGGGAGAGCTACAGTATCACGGCTACAGGAGCCACAGATGCCGGCATCCGCCCAGACTGAAAGCACAGAATAAGATTCGTGATGTGTTAGACTGTGAGGAGGTGAGGGGACAGCAGATTATCCACGCACATGGTCACAAAGCATATTCAGACAACTTTCCACGATCCTCATGTTTACAACGAAAGCTAGCTAGGATCCATCTCCAGTTTATCTTATTCAATTGTTGGTACAAGGTGCTACACTGATGCTTCACTGCTACCTGACACGAGTTGTAGCACACAAAGCTTAGCTGGGCTAGGGGTCTTCCTCTTCGGCCCAACTCTTCAATTCAGGTGCTACATCAAGGCAAAATTGCAGCAGATCCACTCAGTCTTAATGGTTGAAGCTTCTGCCATGACCTTAGCAGCAAAGATCATCAAATTACTAGGAATCACTCGTCTCCTTCTTCACTGATAATCAAATTCTTGCAAGCTACTTCAATGGTCCAAGACAAGCTGAACCACCACATTGGCAGACAAGACCGTCAATATAAGAGTTCCATAATAACTTGAGCGCAACAGATTCATGGAGAGTTCTCAAAATTGATAGGGCTGGCAATGTAACAGCACATGCTTTAGCTATTCAAGCTTTCAAGAGCCCATACAATCTCCTTTCTAATTTTCAGCTCTCTTGAACAAATAAAGCCCATAGTGTACATTGCCCACTGCAAGAGGCTCATAATAATGTAATTTGGGAGAACATCTCTGGCTTTGCAACCTCATGCTGCTAATAATAATGTAAAAATAATACTGGAACTGATCGTATTGTCAAAACAGTAGATTAATAAAGTACAATAAAAATTTCACCGAGACTGCACTGATTGGTTTGCAGTTTGCACAAGAAAAACAAAGGACGGCAGCACATGTGGATGTGGATAGCCGGCAGCACATGTGGATAGCCGACTTCTGAGCCCACCAAAATGCTTGGTCATCATACTTTTGCGACCGGGCCGCACCATCACTGTACGCGGGCCACCGCGCGTGAAGACCACAAAGTCGTTGCGTCACGGCAGTACATGCATGTGGGCTGGCTGTGCATCGGGCGTGTGAAAGTCCCTAGTTTGGTTTTGGCTATCGCCACCATAGCTCGGCGGGGGGGGTACTTGCGCCATCTACCCGAGTAAAGGTTGGCAGGTCCATACACTAAACACTAAACAGTAGGATATCGTAAATTATAATTTCAGCAGCCCATCCTTTGGATGCCTAGCTAAACGACCAGAGATTAGCATGTGTTTGAGCAGTTACGGCACGTTTAAACTACCCCAAATGTTCAGAACTATGTACAGGTGCTACAGGCCAACAGGCCAAAATGAACGAACATCCAAGGTCCAAAAACGGCCTGTCCAACCCACCCAGTGCATGGCTAAACAGAAGCCCACAACCACAAGGCCACAAGGACCGAAAAAAAATGGCTTTGCTCACCAAGCCAATGCACGATTCAGTCACTTACTAAGCAGTTCTTCACATCAAAGTTCAGTCCCTGTCCCTGATAGGATGAAACACCTCAGAAGTCAGAAGTAATTCTCTAATGTTTGCACTGAATTCTTCAGTATCAGTTTCGATCAGCTCAATAGATTTAAGACATTCAGAACATGTCAGTCTTCCATTTTACTATCGTCTATATATAAACTCCAGTCACGATGAAAAAAGCATGCATCAAAATCCATTATTTGCATCGAGCTACATAAATCTCTGAGATGTAAAGTACAGTCAAATCTGGGAAGAGAGAGAGTTAATATCAACAATCACGTTACACAGATCAGCTGCTTCTCCTTGACCTACGTATGCTCCTACTACTAACTACTACAGACTACACTACAGAGTCTCGGCGATGATCTCCCACAGCGCGCGCTTTGACGCCTGGACGTCGCGTCGCACAACGAACGGGTGCGAGAGCAGCTGCGGCACCGTGGCGCGCCGCGCGGGCTCCTTCTGCAGGCACGCCGCCACGAACGCGCGCAGCTCCGCCGACGCCTCCGCATCCTCGGGCACGGACGGAGGCTCCGCGTCGCAGACCGCCTGCTCTATCTCCTCAACGTACGCCTTCTCTACTCCGGGCAGGACGGGTCTTCTCCCCAAGAGCATCTCCAGGACGGTGACGCCGAGGCCCAAGACATCTGCCGCCATGGCGCCGTGCGGGCCGGCGCGGGCTCCCGGCGCGAACTGCTCGGTGCTGAAGTAGAACATGGAGCCGCGGTTGATGGGGACGACGAGCTGGCGCTCGCCGGAGCCGCCGTATAGGATCCTGGAGAAGTTGAAGTCGCCGATCTTGATCTCCCCGCGGGTGTTCGAGAGGAGGTTGTCGGGCTTCACGTCGAGGTGCGCGACGCCGCGGGAGTGGAGCTGCGCCAGCGCCACGACGCACTGCGGGGCCACCTCGCAAGCGCTGCCTCCGGGATGCCGAGACGCCGAAAGTTTCGGTGTCACCGGGCGGAGGTATCCTCCCATTCATCGGTCGACCGTTGTTGTTTCAGATTCGGGATTGTACTTTGAGATTCGGGATTCATTTTAGTACGGAAGATTTCATTTGGCACTTAAAGAGGTTCATTACAGGCGTCTCGTCTTTAATTTGTTCAGCCCCGTTCGTGGCTACAGTCCAATTACAACACGGTGGGCTAAAATTGGGGAGGAACGAGGCCGCTCATTCTATTGCGGCTACACTCTCTATCCGCGGCCACCCCGTTTCTTCCGATTCCGATTCCGATTCCATTGGAGGCTTCATTTATGCGCAAATCTTGGTGTGTCCGCCCCCTCGAATCTAGATTTATCCCTGGCTATTCGGTTTGGTTTTCACTTTTCATGAGCGGGCGGCTGAAAGGCCCTTGTTTGGTTTTGATAATTGAGTGACAACTTTAGGTGGACTAACATGTGTGATGGTTGAGATACACAGGAGTTAGTTCACAGGTACATGTGTGTGAGCAACATATGCCATGGTGGAGATGGCTTGGAGATGTTGTGAGGCTCAACACATGAGTTGATGGAGGAGCTCATTTGCAAATGAGACATGACATAGAGTCATGTGACCAAGAGGTGAAGATCAAGATGAGGCTTGGCTTGATGGACCGGTTGCAAGTGTGAAGGGCAAGTTGAGGCCGCGAAGCGAAGGACCATGCGATGGTGAAGCTTGGGCAAGACTTGGCGCCGATGGACCGACGCAACGGTGAAGAGCAAGTGAGGTCAAGATCGATGGACCAAGAGTGTCACATGATGATATGAAGTGGATCATATCATTTGATGATCGTGTCGTGCATGCGGTGCATTGGCACAATTGAGGATGACGGTGGAGATGGAAATGCGCAAGGCAAAGGTATAACCTAGGGCATTTCATTTCACCGGTCTAAGGTTGAGTAGAGAAGTACTTGACCGGATTTAGGATAGATGGCCGTACTATCAAGAGGAGTAATCTTGTTTGCATATCGGTCATCTAGTGCCACTTGAGCGATCTAACATTGCGATGTGCTAGGATCGAGTGGCGTGGTGAGTTGAAGAGAAAATCCTTTGAAAATGATTGTGAAAATGCTAACACACAAGCACATGGAGTTGTACACTTGGTGGTGTTGGCACATTTACAAAGGTGGCGAATGTTCGCGCTGTGGTTTGTAGGGTTGAGTTGGGCTTGGGTCCCTCTCTCCCTCCCGCCGAGCTTGCGAGGCGGGATTCGGCGCTTTCGGGAAAATTGGAGGCATATTTTCCATTGCGCCGGATGCAAATTGTTGTTGGAAACATGCTATCTATGGTGGTCAAGTTGGTATACTTGTGGGATAGCATGGTGGAGAAGATCGCGTTTTCAATGGGCTGTAAATCATGGATTTACAAGCGCCCGACGCGGCGGCGGACGCGGCCGGGCGGGGCCGGACGCGTCCGGCGCGTGGAAGGTTGGCGTGGCGGGCGCTCGGCGCTGCGAGCGCCGGACGCCGAGGAGGCGCGTCCGGCGCACGCCGGACTCGGACCGAAACTTCGTGCCGAGTGCCGCGTGAGCACGTTCGCCGACGCGCGCCGGACGCAGCGCGGACTCGGGCGAGTCACCGTTTGGCGTCCGGCGGTTCTCTCGTGCGCGCGGCGGTCTTCGGTGGATGCACCGGCCGGACGCGTCCGGCGGTGGTCACCCGGGCGCGTCCGGCGCAGGGTTTCGAGCGAGATCGTGAGGTAGCCGTTGGGGATCAACGGTCGACTTCGAACGGTCGGTACACGTGGCATGACGGGAGCGCCGGACGCGGCTTGAGCGTCCGGCGGTGGGGCCCGGACGCGTCCGGCGCTCGTGTTTCGGTTGCCCGAGGTGGCAACGGCTAGTTTCAGCCCTTGGGGCTATATATACGTGGTTTGGCCGGGCCAGGGCCGGTTGCCGAGCACGCCCGGCTATGTTGCCTTGTGTGGTGGTGCTTGGAAGCCCTCTAACTCACATATGCTTGGTAGTGACCATCCGATAGTGTGAGAAGAGCGATTCTAGTGCGAGTGCTTTGTGAGATTGCATTTGTGGCACTAGGTGATTGTGTTGCAAGCCGGAGAGCTTGTTACTCTTGGAGGTTGCCACCTCCTAGACGGCTTGGTGGCAAGAGGCTCCGTGGTAGCACGCGTGGAGATACGGTGCTCCGGAGAAGAGATTGTGAGAGGTCGGTACTCACCTCGCGGGGATCGCGAAGAGTAGCCCTATTGGATTGCGCGTGTCATTGAGTTACCACCCTTGAGTGTGTGGGTTTGCTCGGTGCCTTGAGGGGCTCACTTGAGAGTGGTGTCTTGCGGTGCCTTGCGGGCGTGCCTTGAGGGGCAAGTGACTTGAGGGTCACACCGAAAAACCATCTAGGTGAAAAGACCGGAGGAACCACCGAAGGTGTTGGTCGACACAACAGACGTAGCTTGGGGGCAACCAAGTGAACCCGGTGAAAAATCGCCGAGTCATCTTGTGTCCACACTTCGCGGTGGTTTGCAATCTCTTTCACAAGCTTTGTATTTACTTTTCTTACATTCTTGTATAGCTTGTGTAGTTGCTCTTGTGGTTAGTTAGCTTGAGTAGCTTGTTAATCACCTTCTTGCTTGTGTAGCTAGAAGTAGAGTAAGTTGCCTTGCTTAGCTTGTGTAGTTAAGTAAGTTTGAGCTCTTGGGTTTGGCTTGTGTAGCTTTGTCCATGAGCATCTAGTGAGCTTAGGTTGGCTTTGTGCTTTTGCTCATTAGAATTGTGTAGGTGCACACCGGTTGCTAAAGTACTAGTTGCTTAGGTTTGTGTGACCTTGCAAGCTAGACTTGTTTAGTGTGCACTAGCTAGATTGGCACCTTGTCTTCTTGTTTAGGATCTTTTACAAGGTGCATCTAGAGACATAGATAGAGGTGAAAGTCTTGGTTAGGCCGATAGATTTAATTCCGCACTTATATCGGTTAGCCGGAGCGATTAGTTTTAAAAAGGACTATTCACCCCCTCTAGTCCGCCATCTCGACCTTACAAGTGGTATCGGAGCCGGGTCTCTCATTTAGTGGTCTTAACCGACCCGAGAGGATGGCGGATTATGGGCTAGATGTTGAGTGTCCACACATTTTTGATGGCACACACTTTGCACGGTGGAGAAATTGGATGTCATGCAATTTTAAGTTTATTTCTCCTCAAATGTGGTGGATTGTAGATGTGGGCTTCTCTTGTGCAATTGAAAGGAAAACTCAAGCACAAAAGAATTGCTGCACTCTCAATTGCCAAGCTACTAACATTCTCTATAGATCTTTGGATGATAGCATATTTGAGGAGATCATGGATTTTGAGTCCGCGCATGAGATCTGGGTATACCTCAATGAGAAGTATGGAGCGGCCTCCGATGAGGAGTCCATGTTGGTGGCACATGAGGTTGTTGAGCATGACCATAACAAGGTTGTTGTGGAGGATTGCTCCACCTCATGGTCAAGTGAGGAAGATGATCAATCTACCTCAAGCTCACTTGACAAGATGGAAGATGTTGCCTCAAGTGATGCAAGTGATGATTCTACCTCAAGCACACTTGACGGCGATGATGGATCATGCTCCAATGATGATGCAACTACAAGCTCTCCAACATCATCATATTGCTTCATGTCACAAGGTGACACTAAGGTATCAAGTTGCAATGTGATTGATCATGATTCATATGATGAGCTTGTTAGTAGACTTGCTAGCATGACCATATCTTTGGAAAAAGAGAAAGCCAAAACAATGAAACTTGAAAATGAAAACTCTTTTCTAAAGACAACATGTGAACAACAAAAGCATCTACTTTATGTTATTAATTGTTCACATGATGTGTTAAACTTGGCCCATGAGGAACTTAGTGTTGCTCATGAAACTTTGTTGCAAGATCATGCTTTTCTCACTAAGAAGTTTTCCATTGAAGAAATTAAAACTAGTGAGAGCTCATCACTTGGGTTGAATGATCAATCACATATGACTAACCTTTGTGATGTAGGGAAGAAGCATGTATCCACCTCTTGTGATGTTTTACTTGCTATGCCATGTTCTTCACATATAGATGCTTGTTCTACTTCCTTGTCTAGTGAGACTAACATTTTGAAGGAGAACAATGAGCTCAAGAAGAAAGTGGAGAAGTTGAGCAACAAGCTAGAGAGGTGCAACAACTCCAAAGTCCTCTTCCGGAAAATGTTGAAGAGTCAAAGGAGCTCTCATGACAAGAGTGGCCTTGGCTTCATCAAGAAGAGGAAGGTGACAAAGGGAGCAAGAAAGTTGACCAAGAAGATGATGAGGCAAGAAGAAGAAAATCTATCTCATTTCATGTGCTATCAATGCCATGAAAAGGGACATCTCGCAAAAGCTTGCCCCAATAAAGATAAGCTCAAGTTGAAGAAAGAAGAAGAGAGGCTCAAGCATGAGAAGCCTCAACCAAAACCCCAAGATCTAGTCAAGATCAACAATGAAGTTAAAATTGATGACTTGAAGATCAAGAAGAAGAAAACAAGAAGGGGTGGAAGAGCTTATTCAAGGCATCCAACTCTTATTCTAGATGCCAAGATGATGATGAGCAAGAAGCAAGAGAAAAAATTTGGTTCACATCAAGTGCTTCAAGTGTGGAGAGATGGGACACTATGCCTCGGGGTGTCCTACCAAGCTTGAGAAGAAGGCTCAAGCAACTCAAAAGAGGCAAGGCAATGAAGAGCATCACATGAGCAATGAAGAAAAGGCTCAACTCGAAAAGAAGATGTTATTCATGCCGGAAAGGGGACACATGGCTCATTCATGTCCCCTAGGTAACAATTCTAAGCCTATTTCAATTGATGCAAATAATATGCTTAGAAAGGATGGTAATGGTACCTCTACGGTCTCTATTGCAAAACATCCCGCTATCCATACTAAGGCTTTGCCTAGGTATGTGGCTCCTAACTTGAGAGGACCCAAACATGTTTGGGTACCATCAAAAAGTGGATGATTGTGTAGGTACCATGGCATTGGAGACTTGATTCAATTGAGTTCATTTCATTCATCATTTGATTGAATCAAGTATTGAAGCTTAGTACTATTTCTTTCCCAATGCCAAGTCATGACTAGTGAAGTCCAATGTGCTACAACATACAAGTGCAATAATCAAGTTGTGGTAATCAATTGGTATTCGAAGGCTTGCAAATTATTTGAGTTGAAGCTTGCTAATGGATGATCATGAGTTATCAAAGGTATATTCCTAGTTGATCTATTCATTTGGGTGCATATGAGTTGATTGAATTGGATATATGCATATGTTGCTTGCTATGAGATGATTGAATGGATTAATTGCTTAGTAGTCAAATTTGAATTAGTTTGGTTGGATATGATCACAAGATGACTCTTAATAAGTGGTTTGAATGGATATATGTCTTGTGTTGGTATTCAAACAAATTGATATCAAGTTTGACTCAATTTGAAGAGGCATAGCTCAATTGCTTAAAATCTGTCCAAATATTTAGAATCTGAGCTAGCTGAAAAGACGGCCATGATTGAGTGATCAAATTTATTTGGATTGGCTTGAAATTTGGTATGGATGCTCTACACTTATGGTACAATATGCTGTACAAACTTCATGAAGATTGGATAAGAATTGCTTCGGTTTCGGAGTATATCTTGTTAGCATTAGTGCATCAGTTTTCAGCATGCAACAGTAAGTGAAGATGTGAAATCTGGTAGCAATCTAGAAGGCCAATGAAGCTCAAATTTTTATAGCTGCTGGTATACTCAATGTTGCACATCTCCACCAAATTTCATGGTATTTGGAGCTGTACATTGTGAGATATGAATTATTCTTTGAAGAGTACAGAATCTGCCAGAAAAGTGACTATCATTGGTTATATCAAGAGTCACTCAAATTGAAAGGTCCTCAAGTTGGTTTCATGTTTACAAGTGGTTGAGGAACCTAAGTTTGGTTTTGAATTGGTCTAGAAGCATGAAGAATAATGAGTACAAGGTCATTTGATTGTGAAGTGTATTTGTTACACAGTTGGGTACTCAAATCGAAGATCAAGATCAAACTCAAGATGAAGATGGAGTTTAAGTTCTAGTGACAAATTGAAGATCATTTGGTAGAAAGAAAAGAACTTAAACAAGAAAGAAAAGGACTTAAGGAAGATTTCAAGTGATTCATCATATCAAGTTCAAAGGATCAATCAAAGAAAGGCAATTCAAGTGAGTGTCAAGGATAATTCTTGGTGATCCAAGAGATATTGTAGATGCTCGGTTGAAGCAATCAAAAGGGTTGATAAAGTAAGCAAGCAACACCCAAGAAAGAGAGAGCGGGCCAACCACAACAAGAAAGTGCACTTGATCTCAAGTGGGTTTTCATCTCATATGGGTGAAGCATGGTATTCAATCATGGTATCTATTGGCTTCATCAAGCTTATAAATGGACTTCACATCGCTATTGGAGTAATGAAATTGGAATCTATGTGACTATCCTCTACTCCAACATAGCAAAGGTATCATTGTATTGTGCATGATCATTTCATCCCTTACTAGTATGCGGTTAGTGCATATAGTACATGCTTATTAGGATCATGCATAACAATGAAATGTTTTAAATTCATAGTCTACCACTATTGCTTGATTGTTTGATTTATCTAGTGGTATGAGTATGAGTTTGTTCATGAGCTAGTGAACCCAAGTACTTGATCTAGTTTGAATTGCATATAAGTTTCAAGTACAACATTGACAAGATAACCCTTCTAGAGAGGTGTGAAGAAGCTTGTCATTGGTTCAAACCGGACTTGGATGTTTATAAGTGATTCATATTGGCTCAAGTCAAAGAAATAGAAGCTCATGAATACTATCAAGTTCAAGAATTGGTTATTCATGATAAATCCAACAAGTGGTTACCATAATGATAGTTCTTGCAAGAAATGTCTAGTCTATCACTATCTTCAAGTGGTGTTCCTGCAAGTGGTATGGTACACATGGTTTTCATTCAAGTGATATCTAGTACATCAAGATGATGGTTCCACAAGTGATCCTCAACTTTAAAGTGATCAATTCAAATCAAGAGAAGCTACCCTCACCGACAAGAAAGTGTTTACTGATTGGTTTGACTCATGCTTTGTCATAGGGGAGGAGCCCCACTTCATCGGTATTAGAGACAAAGAAACTTCAAGTGACCTACATGTAGTATCTTTGGTGCTATGACAAAGGGGGAGTGCCCAATGCATAGTTACAAGTGGATTCCTTGCAACTACATGTGGATTTTACAAGTGGTGTCATTCCAACATATGGTGTTGTCCATCAAAAATGAAGATTCAAGGCTCAACCATCAACCCCTAGTTCCAATCCTTTGCATCAAGAGAATTTTTCTTACATGTGGTATCTTCAAGTGGTATTGCTGCATACCTTTATGGTCATTGATGACAAAGGGGAGAGAATTGTACAAAGATATGCGAAGAAGCATACAAAGGGGAGAATGCGAAGAAGCATACAAAGGGGAGAAATATGGAACAGAAGAAGCATACAAAGGGGAGTAGAAAATGGACATGGATCAAGAGGGAGTAACATTAAAGAATGGAGGAGGATAAAAAATTCCTGATTAAGAGAAGCACACAAGTAGGGAGCAAGCTCATGAACTTGTTTGATTGCATTTGATATGTGCATATTCATGTGCTTGCTTGCATTCGCATAAGTTCTTATATTTCAATATGCAATGCTTGTGTGGTGAATGCTAGTTATAGAACTTGATTGATGATTTGAAAAACTAGCACGTATAGGATGGTTTAGCTAGTCACATGTGCTTTACAAGTGGTACTAGAACCTTGCTTATAATGTTGATCTCATGAGGTATCTAGTGTTTTGTTTCATGTGATTTCTAGCTAACCATGATGCTAAGGATGAACTTCAATGGTGCAACTCCGATTTGTATCACGCTTCAAAGGTTTATCTTATACACCTTAGCATCACTTAGTAGTGCTAACTCTCCCAAAATTTCCATATTTATGCATGTGTGCAAGCTTGAAACCAAACCATTTGGGCACACATGTAGGGGGAGCTATCACTACCAAGTTGACTTTGTGGTACTCATCCAAATCATGACGTTGAGCCTAAATGTTGGATAAGTGGCATAGAGTCCAAATATTCTTAAATTCCATATCTTTGTAGAGTTGTCATCAATTACCAAAAAGGGGGAGATTGAAAGGCCCTTGTTTGGTTTTGATAATTGAGTGACAACTTTAGGTGGACTAACATGTGTGATGGTTGAGATACACGGAGTTAGTTCACGGTACATGTGTGTGAGCAACATATGCCATGGTGGAGATGGCTTGGAGATGTTGTGAGGCTCAACACATGAGTTGATGGAGGAGCTCATTTGCAAATGAGACATGACATAGAGTCATGTGACCAAGAGGTGAAGATCAAGATGAGGCTTGGCTTGATGGACCGGTTGCAAGTGTGAAGGGCAAGTTGAGGCTGCGAAGCGAAGGACCATGCGATGGTGAAGCTTGGGCAAGACTTGGCGCCGATGGACCGACGCAACGGTGAAGAGCAAGTGAGGTCAAGATCGATGGACCAAGAGTGTCACATGATGATATGAAGTGGATCATATCATTTGATGATCGTGTCGTGCATGCGGTGCATTGGCACAATTGAGGATGACGGTGGAGATGGAAATGCGCAAGGCAAAGGTATAACCTAGGGCATTTCATTTCACCGGTCTAAGGTTGAGTAGAGAAGTACTTGACCGGATTTAGGATAGATGGCCGTACTATCAAGAGGAGTAATCTTGTTTGCATATCGGTCATCTAGTGCCACTTGAGCGATCTAACATTGCGATGTGCTAGGATCGAGTGGCGTGGTGAGTTGAAGAGAAAATCCTTTGAAAATGATTGTGAAAATGCTAACACACAAGCACATGGAGTTGTACACTTGGTGGTGTTGGCACATTTACAAAGGTGGCGAATGTTCGCGCTGTGGTTTGTAGGGTTGAGTTGGGCTTGGGTCCCTCTCTCCCTCCCGCCGAGCTTGCGAGGCGGGATTCGGCGCTTTCGGGAAAATTGGAGGCATATTTTCCATTGCGCCGGATGCAAATTGTTGTTGGAAACATGCTATCTATGGTGGTCAAGTTGGTATACTTGTGGGATAGCATGGTGGAGAAGATCGCGTTTTCAATGGGCTGTAAATCATGGATTTACAAGCGCCCCGACGCGCGGTCGGACGACGCGCGGGCGGGCGGACGCGTCCCGGCGCGTGGAAGGTTGGCGTGGGCGGGCGCTCGGCGCGGCCGAGCGCGGACGCCGAGGAGGCGCGTCCGGCGCACGCCGGACTCGGACCGAAACTTCGGTGCCGAGTGCCGCGTGAGCACGTTCGCCCGACGCGCCGGACGCAGCGGTCGGACGCGGGCGAGTCACTGTTTGGCGTCCGGCGGTTCTCTGTGCGCGCGGGCGGTGCTGGTGGATGCACTGGCCGGACGCGTCCGGCGGTGGTCACCAGGCGCGTCCGGCGCAGGGTTTCTGAGCAGATCGTGAGGTAGCCGTTGGGGATCAACGGTCGACTTCGAACGGTCGGTACACGTGGCATGACGAGGAGCGCCGGACGCGGCTTGGAGCGTCCGGCGGTGGAGGCCGGACGCGTCCGGCGCTCGTGTTTCGGTTGCCCGAGGTGGCAACGGCTAGTTTCAGCCCTTGGGGCTATATATACGTGGTTTGGCCGGCTGTGGCCGGTTGCTGAGCACGCCCTGGCTATGTTGCCTTGTGTGGTGGTGCTTGGAAGCCCTCTAACTCACATATGCTTGGTAGTGACCATCCGATAGTGTGAGAAGAGCGATTCTAGTGCGAGTGCTTTGTGAGATTGCATTTGTGGCACTAGGTGGTTGTGTTGCAAGCCGGAGAGCTTGTTACTCTTGGAGGTTGCCACCTCCTAGACGGCTTGGTGGCAAGAGGCTCCGTGGTAGCACGCGTGGAGATACGGTGCTCCGGAGAAGAGATTGTGAGAGGTCGGTACTCACCTCGCGGGGATCGCGAAGAGTAGCCCTATTGGATTGCGCGTGTCATTGAGTTACCACCCTTGAGTGTGTGGGTTTGCTCGGTGCCTTGAGGGGCTCACTTGAGAGTGGTGTCTTGCGGTGCCTTGCGGGGCGTGCCTTGAGGGGCAAGTGACTTGAGGGTCACACCGAAAAACCATCTAGGTGAAAAGACCGGAGGAACCACCGAAGGTGTTGGTCGACACAACAGGACGTAGCTTGGGGGCAACCAAGTGAACTGGTGAAAAATCGCCGAGTCATCTTGTGTCCACACTTCGCGGTGGTTTGCAATCTCTTTCACAAGCTTTGTATTTACTTTTCTTACATTCTTGTATAGCTTGTGTAGTTGCTCTTGTGGTTAGTTAGCTTGAGTAGCTTGTTAATCACCTTCTTGCTTGTGTAGCTAGAAGTAGAGTAAGTTGCCTTGCTTAGCTTGTGTAGTTAAGTAAGTTTGAGCTCTTGGTTTGGCTTGTGTAGCTTTGTCCATGAGCATCTAGTGAGCTTAGGTTGGCTTTGTGCTTTTGCTCATTAAATTGTGTAGGTGCACACCCTATTCTTTAAAGTACTTGAGTTCTTAGGTTTGTGTGACCTTGTAAGTAGACTTGTTTAGTGTGCACTAGCTAGATTGGCACTTGTCTTCTTGTTTAGGATCTTTTACAAGGTGCATCTAGAGACATAGATAGAGGGTGAAAGTCTTGGTTAGGCCGATAGATTTAATTCCGCACTTATATCGGTTAAGCCGTAGCGATTAGTTTTAAAAAGGACTATTCACCCCCCCCTCTAGTCCGCCATCTCGACCTTACAGCGGCGGAAAAGGAAATCCGCTCAGGCAGTCCGCCAGAGATTGATGGGACGAGTATCCACCGATTCGGCGCATATTTTTTCTAGTGGATCAGCAGCCAATGATTCAATCGTAAGTACAGATTATATTTTCTCAGATTCAAACGTCGAACTGTACCTGGACTCTCGCCGACAGCGTGTGGCCGCGCCCGTGCGTACGCGCCCTATCGCGTCGGGCCCGATGCTGCACATGCTCTTGGGTCTTGGCTGTCGTCACCTGCCTTTGCTGGTTAGCACAAGTGCCATTAGAGCATCTCCAGCAGTCCCCCAATCCCACCCGTCATCCCCATAAAACTGTCATATTAGGGGAGATACCTCACTTTTTCCTCTCCAGCAGTTTCCCAATAACCCTCCCTTTTATTGGTGGCCACCAATATCTTGCTCATCTCCCCTCAAATGAAGGGGGAGTTGCATCTCCCCCAATAAACTGGGCCCACTCCCAACTGTCATCTTCCTCCCCTCGCTCCTCTCTGCCTCCACTGTTGCCGAGCACCACCAGAGGTCCTCGACGGCATAGGCATGGCCGCAGTAGGTGACGTACCTCGTCGGAGTACCTTTGCCGTGATGCTGGAGGACATGGAGATGGCGAGATCCACATGGCTGTCGGCATTGAGCATGCCCAGGTCTGCGTCGAGCATGCTCAGATCCGTGCATCCAAGGTCGCTATGCCTTGCCCGTCGTGGCCATGGCCGCCGCCGCCACCAGCCAGGTCCATGTTGGAGCCGGTCACCAGGTCCACATCGAGCACCCATGGAGGAACTCGATCCCGGGGCGGAGGATGACGCTGGAGGATCACTACTAAATTTTGGCCCTATTGCATCATGTCCCCTTGCATCAAACAAAAATCTGATGCATTAGGTGGCGGCTATTGCATCAATTTTTGGAATCTGATGCAATATGTGGTCATTATTGCATCGAAAAAGAGTTGGATACGATAGTAATTCATGTCGATGCAATAGGTATGATCTATCGCATCATTTGGAGTAGGCGATGCAATAGGTAGAAATATTGCATCGGACACATTTGGTTGCATTAGTATTGAATTTTTGATGCAATATGTAGGTGGTATTGCACCGGTTTAGAATATGGATGCAATTGGTAAGTACTATTGCAACGGATTTCTGTTTGATGCAACAGGTATTTTTTGAAAGAAAATTGACTAACGTGAATAACTTTGTGGATACCTAATATGTGAAATGTTAATTTTAATAAAAATGACATGTCTAATAAGTAAATTGTTAATTGTTTTTTAAAAAATAACTTTCACCTAATAATTGAATCGTTAACTTTAAGGAAAATTTTAAAAATAACTATTGCTAGGGGCCGAGTAGAGAAGTCGAACCTATGGCCCTAGGACTATCCAAGTTATGGACAAACCAGTAGACTAGTTATATGTTGTTGCATGGATTTGTATATTTTTCTTTTATAATATTATCTAATCATGTACGTAGGCCCATGACTCCGACCTAACCTGCACGTAGGTCGATGATGGGTTTCTTTTCGTACGCGCTTCTGGGGAGCAAGTAGGCCCGTTGATTACTTATGTTCTAGCTTCTGGAGCCGTGGACCGTGGGCCATGAGAGTGGGACTGGAGACTGGGACGCATGAATGCCTGCTCTTCGAATCTAGCAAATGCTGATTCGTTTTCTTGCCAGTGGCGGTGCTTCCTCCCATCTACTAGTGATCAAGGCGACACAACGCACACGCGGCCACGGACGTACACCGAGGACGGACCGACGCTCGTGGCCTACACACACGCGGCCACGCGGCCACGGACGTAACAGATACGGAATTGTTATGTTGCTTCTGTGCATGTCATCTGTTCTGTAATGTTCCAAGAATGAAAGCACAATCCTAAAACTTAAATTCAGTATTATAAAAATTTACAAAGTGGCTCCTTGTCCTTGGCGTCAGGAATGTATTCATTATCATCATGGGCTTCTAGCTGCATCTGCAACCATTAGCATGCTCCGTCATGCACCTCTAAAAATTAGAAACAAGTATTCATTTTAGTAGAGGAAATGTTGTAAATACAAATAAAGTGCCTTCAGTAAGTCAGTCCAAGATGTTATAGCTTTAATACCAAAGAAACATATGTCCAAATTCCAATGGCTACGATTCTACGAATTTACCCTGCAACATTCAGAAACGGATTATTTTTAGCTTGTAAGCATTAATAGACAATTTAGAATAGACTGACCAGAAATGGATCATTGTTACTCCCTCAGTTCCAATTTATAAGACGCTTGACTTTTTTAACACAACATTTGACCGTTCGTCTTATTCAAAAATTTGTTCAAAATATTATTTCTTTTAACATGGCTTCCTTTATTAATAAAAGTTCTTCAATACTACCTTAAATTTGACTGCTTTTGTACAAATTTTTTGAAAAAGACGAGTGGTCAAACTTGGGGTTGAAAAAGCCAAACGTCTTATAAATTGGAACGGATTAAGTAGTTCATTCAATGAATAATGCACAGGAAAAGGTAATGGTCTAGTTGTGTCATGTTTTACTTCAAATTAGATATGTCAGCATTGAGATATTACAATTCATGATGAAAAGTTCACTATGTATTTTTTTTAGTCTTAAGCTTGAAAATAAGCCATAAAAAAAACAGATCATGTATGGCCTCCTTTTTGCTTGTCTGTTATGATTGCACCAAAGAACACCTCCATCAATGTCACTCATATGCTCACAATTTGACAATGCCTCTAGAAGTTCACTAACAGTGTTGCTGGGCAACCAAGGAAATATGAAGTTGGATGCTCAGTACACAAAATAGAAAGAAAAAACATGTGTACCTCTATTCCAATGTCACTCCGTATTTCCTTAACCAGCTACTCTACCTCACAATATCAAAATCAGTCATGACCCTGAAATTTGTTTCAAATAAATCTCCTAGTATTGATGGGGCACTTTCAAATAAATCTCCCACTATAACCCAATTAATTCACTGGCAAAGATTTTGACTCAGTGACGACAGTTCTAATTATTAACATGGATAGCTATTTTGCCAATCAACTATCAATCAGTACCATGGCCTAATCAAGTAGAAATGCGTTGTACCTAGACATCTTTCAAGCTATGATTTACGACCTCATGAGTTTCAAGAAGCCAAAGTTGATTAAAAAAAAGAACCCGAGCTTTACAAAACAATTCCAGAAACTAACACTGACAACCACGCTGCAAGAGTAACTGTAAAACAAGACAGAAATGAACATGGTCACAACTTTTTTTAAAGCAGACCCTAGCTGTACGTCCAAACAAACTAATTTACTTTTAAAAGAGTAACCAAACATAAGATAGAAAAAACATGAGAAACAAATAAGCAAGGGATGCTTATTGCAATTCAGTCTGAACTCAATGGCATATCTATTGACAGGCTGCAACATAGTATCATCGAAAAGTAAACTTGATATTACTACCAATATGATACCAAATAGTACTTGGTCAATTTTTCAAGAACAAAATAGAACCAAAGAACCATTGTCACAGTTTTGGCAAAAATTTGCATGTAACCAAGTTATTTGTCATAAAGGATTTATAGGTTCACTGAATCCTCAAACAGGCAAGAGAGGTGTAAACTAATCTTACATACAAGAAACATTATGGTAATCCAGGAAACTGCCAAACCTTGAAAATGTTTGAAAAACACGTCAACATGATAGAGAGTTGAACTTTTGTTGGAAGCATGCCAGGGTAGAAGCAAGTAATTTCAGGCTGTACCATCCATTCAAAAACCTCACAAAGAGTCCGGAGGACACAAGCATGCCTGCATAGAAACATGAGCACCAATAACGGTTCGATGTGAGTATGTGACCCATCAATCCATGTATTTCAGCCACTGGCTGCCATATTGCCCGATGTTATCTCAGGACTCTTCATGTCAACCATATTTAAGTTGTTTACTCAAGCATTCCTCCAGACTTAAATAAAAATTACATGCCTACATTCTCTGGAATACAATCTATCGAGGAACATGGCTGATTGGCTGCTGTATTGCTATGATTACAATTTCAAGTTTGGGCTTCCAGATTTGAGATAGATACTGAAAGAAGCAATGGACATTTCAGTATTTGATATACGCAAAATATGACAACACATTAACACAAACAAATTTCTGACATTGAAGGACAGAAGCTCACACGTAGGGAACTGGATCTGGGCATCGGAATGGTAAAACAAGTCAGTTCTGGGGCAAAAGAAGGATAGTACCAGTTGAAACTACTAAAATCAAATCTTAGAAGAGAGGAGAAAATAGAATATTACTTGGACTCTTGCAGGGATCGAGTTGCCAGGTTGGGGAGATGGGGATTCGTCAGCGCACGCGGAGGCAGCGATACTGTGAGGAGTCGCAATGTAGTCGGAGGGGTCGGCGGCGGCGAGGACCGACGCCGCCTGGCCTCATGGTTAGTGGTACCCCGGCGGTGAATCTCGAGGCGGCGGGAGCTGCATCTCCTATTCTCCTGAGGGCAGCGGTTCAACGGGGAAGTCGAAAGCTGAGTTGCCCCGTGGATCTGAAACTGCCTATATGGCCTTGGAGATCGATTTTGGGAAGTAGAGGAGAACGCGCCAGGGAGGCAAGGAGACGGGTGAAGATATAAGCGATCTGGAGTTTGTAATTTTCCTTTTTACACGTTCGGCGCTGGCGCGAAATATTTTGGATTTAGATTAGTTTTAGCGGGAATTTTTATTTTTACATGAGGAAACTGGGTTTGTTAATTATATTAACTGATTATAAGAAAATAAGGATAAAAACTATACGAACACTTTTTCATAAACATATATATATGTAATATACAATGAAACTAATAGATTTGAGGTTGGTCAAGAAAATATATTTCACATGATCAAGAAAATAGGTGATCAACAAAATAGATTATGATGGTTCACACCAACTTATTTGTACAATCAGTATTATAGCTTTTTTTATACCGGATACCCTACATCCAGTTGAGAGTAAATCAATTATCTCGTATGCTCGGTGTTTACAAGGAGCATTGATGACTAGCTGCCTAGGATTGCCATGCTTTGTAAGCGATTCTGATCGGGACTCCTACCCGGCCCATTTTATATAATCTACATCGAGTCCGAATCAATTACATTACATGGAAGGTTTCTAGCTTGTTACAAGTAAAATCCATTTATATCCCCCGACACAAAAACCTTAGTTCGCTTTGTGAACTCCTTAGATTCGTCCACTATGCACAAACATTCAAATCTTGGAGGCATTTGTTTTCTAAATCATCGCCCACAATGCTGCCACCTTATCGTTCCACACTCAGGCTCTTCTTATACTACCCGCACCGCGTACTTGAAAGCATTCGGTACACCATCTTGCAGTTGCATTTAGCGTAAAAACGCGCTGCAGCGGCTTCCGCCACGCCATACGGGACCCGGGAGCAAAGGAGCCAGAGCGGAGGAGCGCCCGCCCGCGTCTTGCGACCTCGACCCGGCCTTGCCCGCAAAGTAGAGGACGAACAGTCGCGCGGGAGCGAGTTCCGCCACGTGCTGGCGCCGCCGAATGCGAGGCGACCCTTGCTAGCTCCTCTGTCGGGCGTGAGTGCCACTCCATCGCGGTGGCTGGTGTGAGGGATGCCGCACACAGAGGAGCAGAGGAGGCGCAGGCGGAGAGGACGTGGCACGCACAGAAGCAGAGGACGCCGCGCGCAGAGTGGCAAAGGAGGGCGCAGTGGCCGGTGCGAGCACGCCATGCCCGCCAGACGAGGTGCAGAGGATGTGCAGGGGATCGGATGGGGGAAAGGTGGGTGTGGAGAGGGGAGTCACTAAACCGCGAACGTTCACTCAAATCCATTTGAGCGAACGATCGGACAGGTTTAACTATTTCTATTTTGGGAAAGTAAGTAAATTCATGCGCCGTGGACCGATTCCATTTAAGGCGAGCGGACAGCACCGCTCGTCCGCTCCTCCCCTGCATGCGCCCACGGCCCACTCCGCTCCGTGTGACGTCATGGTGTATAAAAGATAAAAAGGTGAAAACATTTAATTTAAATTGTTATGACTTATAAATGGTGTATCTATTTTTAATTCTATCTCGCATCGGTGTATTCTACATGAGAAGACGAACAAAAATTAGATCTCACTTACATATATTTAAAAATAATTTATTCTAGTAACAAATTATATGTACTAAGTTATAACATATATAACTTACAACCTATAATTTATAATATTTAACTTATTACAAATAACTTATGTCAAAAGTTTGGAAACACAAGTTATGAAAAATAACTTATGTACAAAAACTTATTAAACATGACTTATGTATAAAATAATTAAACACAAAGGAATGAAACAACCTATAACTTGTGCTAAAACTTGAAACCACAAAAGTTATAAAACACAAAGGGGCAAACTAACTTATAATTTATGCCGGATCATAGAACAAATGTTATGGAACACAACTTATATAAAAAAGTTATTCCGTATAACTTATGTCATAAGTTAATCTATCCAACTTATGTAATTAAATTATTCTATACAACTTGCCTGAAATAAATATTAAAAAAAAAAGATAAAACAAAAGTAAATAAAATGAAGGAATAAGAGAATAGAAAGAAAATGCCAAGTCTATACGTGACCGCAACCATAGTCTGCGCAAGGGTCAAAACCTTGACCGAATGCCCCCCCTTGCGTGCGGCGTCCGTCTCTGTGCGCCAGTTAGGAAGGGCGCATGTGCAATTAATGGTTCACCGCTTAGGAATCGCGCGAACGACTGCGCAGAAGGATTTTCGTGTGGAGAGAGAATTTGGGGTGGGATAGAGAAAATGGTGGTGAGAGTATGACATATGGGATTTATGAGGTGGTAGTTAGGATAGAGAAAGATTTAGAGTATGGATAGATGTGGGAGATATGTGTATAAAGGAAAAAAAAAATCTTGATAACTAGGAGTTTAGGACAGATAGATGATAGATTTAGAGTTTTAGCTTCCAAAATCCCCGCGCTCTCCTTGTACATTGCCATCGGCGTTTCAGGTCGAAGTGTGAGCACATAAATAATTACCCCCTCTGATCGCAAAGAATAGAATCATGGGATACATATCAATATAGTTTTCTCACGTTTGACCAAATATTATTAACATTTATGGCTAATAAATAAAAATATTATAAAAAATATTTTATAAATAATCTAATTATATATTAATTTCATATCATCACTGAATGCTTTTTATATAATTTTGGTCAAATTATAAATTATTTGACTTTAGGAAAAGTGAGAATTGTATTTTTCGTTTAATTTCCTTTCTATATTGTAACTCTTGGCAACAATACGAGAAATGCATTCAGATTATTTGAACAAGAAAAAATTGTTTTTAGCTTATAACTTTGCCGCCAGCTAAATCCGAATTCCATCCCAATTTTCCACTCCCGCCTTCGGTTGCCAATTTTCCACTCCCGCCTTCGGTTGCCGCCGGCCCAGCCCGAAAAACATATCCCCACGGCATACACCCAGCCAATAACCTGCGGCGGCGGCGGCTCCCATGAATCCACGACCTCATTTTCCTCCTCAAAATTCCCCACTGCGGCGGCTGCTCTCCAATGCGCGGCGTCCGGTCCCAGACCAGGCCAGCGACTCATCTGCAAACTTTCTCCTCCAACGGTGCGGGCGGACCGACGCAGCCTCCGGCGGCTCGAGGTTGCAGGGCGCAGCCCCTCCGTTGGCTGGGTGGCCAGGGTGGCATCTCCGGCGATGTGGGCGGGCCAGGGACGAGCCCCTCCCTGGCGGCGCGGGCAGGCCCCGGGCTAGTCCCTCTCTCTCTGGCGGTACCGGCAGTTGGGATAGGTCCGGTTCAGAATCTGTGGCAACCGTTTCGCAATCTTTTGCATCCGATTTGCGATCTGGGGCTTCCGATTCGCTTCACGGGTAACTGGTGTCTCCTACTATCTTCGGTTGGCGTGTTTTTTCACAGGAAGATGACATTTGTTCGAGTGTTTCTTCCTGTTAATAGAAAAGAGGAAGAACGAGAGGTAATGCTTTGCTAGATTTGAGTTGAGCAGAATATTATAGGTTGTGGTTGCCATACCTTTCAAGTTCTACCTGTAACTAGCAGTACTAACATTTGTATGTCAGGTCTGGTTGCGTTGGCAACAAATTAAAAAGAGTTCTAGTGATTGACATGTAGATCTTAGCAGAGCTGAAAATAGGACAGTTGCATATATGTTCTTGACGGTTCTAAATTACTAAGCTATATAGAATACATGTAATTTTGTTATCAATTTTGACAAGGGATCTATCTGAATTTGTAATTTGAGGACAATAAAGATTGGAGCAATCTTGTTTCCATCATATTTACATTTACATAGACAAAAAATGTTCCAGTTATGTTGCTGATTGAATTTCTTCCTTGCTTTCTCTGTATTGGTGTAGGTTAGGGGCCTCACTGCAGATCTACAGTTCTGGAAGACTAGAAATTCTTCCTGGAGAAGGTCTGCCTGCACCATGCCATTCATCAGCAGCAGGAGCACCCAAGGTGAGGCCAGTTCCCTACCCTGATTAGTGCAACAAATAAAGTATGATTCCAATTTGTAGAAGTACCTGAAGCAGTTAAATTGTAGAGCAAACTTGTTTGGTTGCATCCCTTATAAAAATTTTCATTCTATCTTCTGAATAAAGATCTTGTGGATCCCTGGATTATACATTTATAAATAGTGTGCATATTAAAAAAGCTACATTGAGGAATTGGTCACTACTAGGTCTTTAGGCTATATACGCTATACACCATTGAGCCTTGCTGCCTTGCTGGATTCACGATTAGAAGCTGTAAGTTGTCACAGAAACTTGACCTTGTCGTTTGATTAGCAGCAGAGAAAGGGCGTGGATTTACCATGTGAATATAGATGTAGTATTTGTTTAATGCTATGAACCTTCTGATGCTCTAATTCAGATACACAACTATTTAGTGTTTTTGAGTTATGAACCTTAATATTCAGTTTTCAGTGTTATTTGGTTAATTTGATACTTGCAAGAAGGACTGATTTGGTTAATGTTTTTTCTGATGTATGATAGACGAAGGATTCATTTGGTCTCCATGAGGTTGTGATACCAATCAACAAGATGATTGGGCTTCAGGGGATGTTTATATGCAACTGATTGCTACTGCTCTCACTTCTATAAAAAAGATGTATGGGTTTTCCCCTTCTGCTACTTCCATTATCAGATTTGCGTGTTACAGCACAATTAGTATTCCCTTCCATTATGATCCACACGCCTGGTACTTATATGTGTGGTTTATTTGAGGCCCTAAAGATGATGAATTGCAACATGTTTACATAAGGCATTTAGAGTAATTTGAAGAGATATATTTAGTTTAACATTATGTCTTAATTCCTTACAGCAGCCAACCAAATTTACTATTGTTAACTAGTAAATTGATTATTGGTTTCTATCAATTAGGAAATTTAATTTGCAAAAAAATATTGGGCTTCATTACCTAGGCTGTTTTTTTTAATTTAATCTGCCATGTATGGCTTCTCCATTTTCTATAACATATTCAATACTCAACTGATCTTGTTTTTGCACATATTGTTAATTATCTGGAGTTACTTGTGATAGTAAACAGAGTTGCCATAGCATTGCAATGCATTTTCCCTTTTGAGTCCCTAATGGAAATAGTCATTTACAGAATTATTTGAAAATGAAGAAATTGTGTGAATCGTGAATGGTATACAGTTGTACTAGGGAAATATCCATGGAGAATCCAATTTTGTTGATGTTTCTTTGTTTTCATTGCTGCAATTTGGTCTAAGTAACAAGTATGGATTATAAAAATATTGTTCTATGTGAATGCATGTACATAACAAGTAAAATTGTCTTCTTGTACCCATTCTATTTGTTAAACCCAAAAATATTGTTTTCTATCATGTCTTGTCTACGTTTGATTCCATCTGTGTGATCAACTATATATATTACTAATTACTAATGCATGTCATTTTGACTTTTTTAGGAAGATCAACCTTGAGGGAGTCTTGGCAAGCTGAAATTTGGCAACGAGAGAGACATGTATTTTTGCTTATGATTGCCTATTTGTAGCATAAGCTAGTGTTTTGTCATGCAGTTCAACTTTGCAAATACCTAAACTTTACATTGTACAAACTATTGAATGCTTATGATCCAAGTTATTAATATGATTGTCTTCTTGTGCCATTGAATTTTATAATTTTATGAATTTCTGTGCAATGATTTCGATGTAAATAATTAGTTGTCCTTCCAATCTCATGTTGATGCAATAGTTTGTATTGCATCCAAACTCATATCGATGTGATAATTTGAATTGCATCCAACCTCATGTTGATGCAATAGTTCGAAATGCATCGAACATAACATCGATGCAATAGTTCGTATTGCATCGAACCAAACTGGTGATGCAATAGAACCTCCTGCATCGAATCAAAAGTTGATGCAATAGATTATATAGCATCGAACCTAATATGGATGCAATATAGTCTATTGCATCGAACGATAGCCGTTGCAATAGATGTATTTGCATCAACATGAGTTGGATGCAATAAGCTATTGCATCTCTCAGTTTTGATGCAAGAGACAAAGGATGGGCGATGCAATAGCTGCTTTCTCGCATCAATCACAAGTAACCGATGCGAAAGCCTATTGCATCAAGACCATTTGCATCGGCTGGCATCAAACGAGAAACTGATGCGAAACCGAACTATTGCATCTATTTTAGACCTATAACATCAGAAAATGACCGGTGCAACAGGGTCAAAATTTAGTAGTGAATGCGATGGGAAGTTGCGGGCAGAGCCGCGCAGCGCGGTGGGGGGATGTGGACGGGGCTATGCGGCGCCATGGGGATCTGCGGGCGGAGCTGGCGAGCGAGGCAGAGCGATGGTTCGACGGCGGCTCGCATCGTAGAGTAGCGATTATTGGGGGAGTTTTGTTGGGGGACTAGTGGAGATTATTGGTGATCTGCTGCAACATCTCTCCCCAATAGACTGACAGCTGGGTCCCACTTTTTGGGAGAGATTATTGGTGATCTGCTGCAACATCTCTCCCCAATAGCTGTAAAAGTAGTATTGGCCACCCCAATAACATCTTATTGGGGGAGTTTTGTTGGGGGACTAGTGGAGATGCTCTCGTAGCCAGCAAGTGCGTCAGAATGATCTTGAAGTTTGATGACAGCATGAGCCCCCTTTACGTTGATCATGATTTTCTACGGCGCAAGTGCGAATTTGGGCCAGTTTGCCGGGCGTTCGGGTGGAGTAGACAAAAGAGGAGCAGAACCTGTCAGTTAAGCTGTAATTTCCTCTTGTCGCATCATATTTACATGAACATTTATAATGTATATGTATATATATATGATGTACGTACCCAAAATAATTAGGTTCGCCTCAGAACTTGCTTGTTGTAGTAAAAAAAAAAAGGGGCTATTGCGTTTCTATCCTTGGTTTAAAGGGCCGTTTTGATTTTACCCTCGCTTTTCACCATCTTGCATTTTTACCCTTGCTTTGTAAAAACGAAAGTCTACCCGAGGTCTGTTAAGGGCAGCTAACGGTGTTGAATGGGCTTCGGAAGGACAACTTTGCCCTTGCGAAAATACCCTTACTTTTCTGAGCTAACGGTGTTAAATAGTTATGCCTTTGATGAAATACCCTTGCCAAGTAGGAGCAATGCCTTTTACTTATCTTGGGCTACCCCTGGGCACAACCAAGCCATCAGTACATGACTTCACTCCACTCACCTGCAAAATTGAAAGAAGGCTAAATGGGATCAGTAGACTTTTAAGCTACAATGGCAGGTTAATCCTAGTGAACTCAGTCTTTTCAGCATTACCAACTTTCTACATGTGCAGTCTAAAACTACCTCCAACTGTGGTCAATCAGATTGACAAGGCTCGAAAGGCATGTTTGTGGAACAAAGGGGATCTCAATTATAGGGGCAAGGCACTGGTTGCCTGGGAAGAAGTATGCAAATCAAAACAACAGGGTGGCCTAGGCATCATTGACATAGAGAGACAGAATGATGCCCTCCTGCTGAAGCACCTAGACAAATTCTACAGTAAGGAAAACATCCCATGGGTGACTCTAACATGGACAAAGCTCTACTCCAACACAAACACCCCTCCCCAAGGTAGATCTCCAGTAGGATCTTTCTAGTGGAAAGATGTAATGAAGCTCTTCCCAAAATTTCAAAGCATGAGCCATTGTACTCCTGGCATAGGCAGCTCAGTCCTCCTCTGGTGGGATGTTTGGATAGATCAACCCCTAAAAGACAAATATCCCTAGCTTTTCTCTTTTGCAAGGAAATGTTGGGAATATGCCCTAGAGGTAATCATAGAGATGATGATATTCCGCATGTATCCATGATATGTAATGTGTCCATTGAATATCCATTAAAGACAACTTGTATTGATTGGCAATTATGTGAATTATTTGTGGAACTCTTTTACTTGTATGGTTATTCTATATTTGTCCTCGGGTCGGAGTTCATGTGAGGACACACATGAATATTAGACTAGCACATTATTAGTTGATGACTATGTTTCACAAGTCATGGACATGGAGATGTCGAACTAATAATGTGGGCACATGTATGACATGTAGGCTGGACTGACCCGACATGAGATTGTCTCTATACACATCATATACGTTATGTCCTTCGACCTGAGATTGTTGTATGTGCTCGAGATGTGTATCGACTTGCTTAGGGACTGATAAATGCTACTCCGTTACTGGGTAGTTATAAAGGACGTCTTCGGGTTTGTCGAGAAACATATGAGACATAGACAATCAAGATGGGACTTGCCCTTCTCTAATGAGAGTGATATCACTGGATCACTCAAGTGATTGGATCAACAAATGCATGGCCGTGCTTGGGTTAAGTGTTAACCCACGAGTTGAACCAAATATCAAGTGGCAAGGGAGTAACATGTATGTGGTCGTGGTGGTTCGTCTGATATGATCATTTGCATGCACATAGGAGTTGTCACGCCTTGCTAGAGGCCGCTGTCAGCTATTGGGCGAATAGGAGTATTCGGCCCATGTCTATGTGTGCGTGAACCCATAGGGTCGCACGCTTAAGAGGCTGGAAGCCTAATTCGGGTTGGACCCGAATTAGACAAGGCTTAGGGTTTCTAATGGGCCTCCAACTCGGGAGCACATGAGAGACGCCTATATAAGAAGAGGGGAGGGGCACGGCTAAACCTAATCCACGCCTTTTGGCAGCCGCCGTCGCCCTCCACGCTCTTGCCTTCGCACCTCGCGGACCTAGCAGTCCGGAGGCGCATCGCTTCTCCCTCGTACGTGTGTGATACCTCGGAGGTGCTGCACCTGGAGCACGAGGACGAACTGCAAGTGGTGGAAGGAGTTACTGGACGACCGCACAACTGCACGGCACTGCAGCGACGCGTTCGACTACATCGAGTCGTCTTCCGCTGCATCTGCGCGTCTAGTGGTAATCCCGTAACCTGTAACTAGTAGTAGATCCCGGGATATGAGGTAGAAAAGTTTTGTTTTCCGGCTAGCATAGCACCATCATAACCCTACAGTGGTATCAGAGCTCTATACTGCGTCGTTGTAGGTTCTGGATGTTGCGTATGTGATATACGCGGTTTTAGATGTTGTTGGCGGTCCTTAACTCCGATTTTTACCCGCCAATTATAGATCGTTTTGGGGGAAATAAATATTTTATTGCACATATATCTTTACTATTGACCTAGTTCCACCTGTGCTTGGAGAAAATATTGTTTTGCAGAATATACACCAAGTGCAGGAATTTCCAGAATAAAAAGGCGCTTTTCGGAAGGCGTAAAAAGGCAAAGAAAACAAGGCAGCCTACCTCGGGGTCGAAGTGGACCAAAACACCAGCAAAGGCGCGGCCCAGAGGACGGCCCAGGCCCACACGCCAAAGACGGTCAGGAGGTGGCGCCACCCAGGCGCGCGCGCGCCCGCCGCCAAGTGGGCCCGGCCAAG
Organism: Themeda triandra; assembly: GCA_018135685.1. Classification (NCBI taxonomy): domain Eukaryota; kingdom Viridiplantae; phylum Streptophyta; class Magnoliopsida; order Poales; family Poaceae; genus Themeda; species Themeda triandra. Next base: position 15,440 of record JAENPR010001071.1, on the reverse strand, counting down.
GCGATTTGCCTCCTTCCATCTGGGGCATGATGGTTTCGCTGGTGCTTTTACCTCACTACCCCCGAACCACCTCCAGCGCCCCATAAAAGAAGAGGAGAGGCCCCCCACCATCACACACATCATTTAGAGCCATCTCTACACCTCTCACTTGTTCATTAGTTTTAGCATTAGTTGTTTGGAGCTAGGCAAAATTACTTGGAGAGCTTGTCTCCAGGAAGAAAAGCTACACTCTTGGTATAAATCTATGGAGCGTTCTTCCTTAGTCAAGTTCTCATCATATTTATATAGTCTTGCATATGAACTAGAGTATAATCTAGTACACGATATTTTCGAGGATCAAGAACTAGGCCATAGTTCTTGTGAGAGTTGTTCATCGTGTTCTACATTGTTCTTCATCGTTCATATGTTTTACTTGTTTAGATTAGATTATAGGAGAGGAATAGCGGTTCGATGTACCTTCGGGTTTGCCTATGTCTTAGCTCGTCTATCCGTAGGGTGGGAGTCCTGGGGGGACGTAGGTAGCTCCTTAGTACGCGGACGCAGTGTCCGGGTGCGAGGGAACCTTCGGATATGTCGGCATGCCACGGTTGAGGTGGTAGGCGGCAGGTGGTGACAGCCCTGTCCGTCCCTTGTAATCCCCCACGTTCGCATGTCGAGTAGAAGTTCGTAAATGCCGCCATCGACTGGCAGACCAGTTGCCACGGTCTCCCCATATTTCTAGTCTATAGTCGAGTCTTGACTTGTATAACATGTGGAATTAGCTGTTCTAGCTTTGACTATATAGGACCCGCCTGCTCCGCGTAGATTATTCTTTATTCTTTATTTTACCTTTACTCCTTTGAGGTTGTTCTAAGTGTGTGTTCACTATCCAAATTACCGTATGCTTACCCCTGTATAGCACATTGGTCGGTTTCTCCTCATGCTAGATATTGTATTCATACCCATGCTAGATTACTTAACTACCCCATGCCTTCCTTTGGGAAATAATAAATAACGATACCCTGAATACTTTCGGGTGAAATGCTGCAACGATAGATCCGTGCGCTTGCGGATATTTATTCTAATAGGATGTGATCTATCTCTTGGCAACACTCGCGTAGTTGCTAGAACCAGTTTCTAGTAATTATGTTGAGTAAAGCCATTTAGCGTTTCTGGCGCTGTTATCAGGATTAGGCTCTAGGTCTAGTTTTGGTAATCGCGCTAAGAAATGCTAACAGATGTGTCTCTGATCTTGGTTCATGGTCTTGCCGCATTGGTCTTGTAACGATCTACTCATACCGGTCGGAATTCCGCCATCCGAGTTAAGTGATACATGTAAATCCAATCACGGCGAGTTAGAGATCAATCGTGGTTGATCGAATTGAACCCTAGGTCAAGTGCCGAGCGCATGTGATGCGCGGCGGCGGCAGATTGATCGGCCGTCGGCGCTCGGGTTGCCGAGAAAAGTTCTGTTCGTAAACGGCCGTAACTTTTCAACCGTAACTCGGATGGAGACGATCTTTAAACGAAACTTGTAGAGAATTTCAAGATGGAACCAACCGATTCCCACTTCGTCGGATTTGATAAGATTAGAACTGTCAAATGAGGTCCGCAAAATAAGGCTTTTCGCGATTTACTTTTAGTAGTCGGAATCGGTTAACTCTGATTTGCAGGATTTCGTGACTGGTATAGCCCTTATGTATATGTGATGCATGTATGTAATTAATTCATGGCTTGCACATCATGAGGTTGACAATATGGGCTGGAGCCATATAGATATTGTCAAAATTAATGTAATGGCCTGCGTGCCAATCTGTGATGATGCTATCCACGACTGTGTAATTTTAATTCACTAGCTTTGGCGTTAGTGATAGTTAGTCATGGCGGATTCATCACTGAAGGATGGCATACATGGATCGTGGAGATGGAGATCACCATGATGAATAGATTGAAGAGATGGAGATCTCGAAAAGAACAATGGGCTACACCAAGTCATATCTGTGTTTATGCCGTTCTTACTATGTTCTACTTTCACATGCTATAATGTTTTTGTCTACATTCGTGTGGTAGTGAAGTAGAACGATCCCAATTACGAGGAAATTCACCCCACTCTGAACTCTGATACCCAATTACGAGGAATGCGCAAGTATCGTTGTATGCACAGCAAAAATTTGCAGGTGCTCGTGACGGATTGCTGTAGGTATATATGGTTCTTGAATGGTGTGGAACATCAAGCTACTTGCATAATAATTAGAAAAGGAACCATGGAAGGAAGATATGTTAAATGGATCAGAGGAAATTAACTCTTGAATACTCGGTGGTCCTGTGTAGTAGATCCCCGGTTCCAGGGACAGCGACGACGGCCGAAGAATCCAACGATTCACATCCGTGTAGTTCCAAGGACGGCACACCGATTGATTGCCTTCGCCGTGGAGAGAGAATAGTAGCGGCCGTGAACCCGTGATGTTGACGACGCCGGAGCCACCGCAACTGCCAACAGTCGGAAGAGAAGGGAGGTGCCCGGCAAGCCAGCCGGAGCCCGTCGTGGACACACCGCCCCGTGGGGCTCACCATGGTTCTTGTTTCTGGTGCACAGTCACAACGTTCCCGGTACGGAAGGTACGAGGAACGTGGTACGTGGGACGAGGTTCAATGTTTTTAAGTTTCTGGATTATTAGGGGGTATACCTCATCGGGACGATTGGTTCGAAGACGGGAACATGTTCCATAGATGTTTGGGACATATCCGGAACGTAAATATAGAACGAGGATCATGATCTTAGAATAATTAGGATAATATTTTATTCTGTTGCGAAACAAGTTTCAATCACTGTTGTTTTCTCCGTGATGTATATATAAAACTATATGTTATGAATTGTTAAAGGGCCTTGCTATAATCCAGTCGTCTGCATTTTGTCATGACTATCAGGCGACGCTTGTTTACCCCTTTGGATCCTCCGCCGTTGCCCCACCATGCATGCACACAGATCCATCTACATCCACTCAAGAACGTCGCCTGAAATATCCAGACGACCAAAATCTAGGAAATGTGATTGTTAAAACATATATATGTTGTTATGTCCCTTAGGCATGCACCGTGTGGGCTAATAAAGTATAAGGCCTATTTGCCAAGGTACTAGGTATCGGCTTATTAGTTCATGCGTACAGCAAGCGTAAACGCGCTCGCCGCTGCCCAGCATCCATGGATCGATCCATCGCGTGTGATCCGGGAGCGCGTCCCAAGCATCGTTCCGTCGCTCGTACCGCCCCGTCCCCGTTCCGCGATTGGTACGAAAATTCCGGGAACTTCCGTGTGACTGTGTTCTGGTGCCGTCAGCGTGTTCAGAACGAGAGTGAAGATCACAACTGTTGCTGAGGTTAGTTGGACGTGGTGAACGAATTCCCTAGGCAATGAGGGCTAGCCGGTAACTAGTGACTACGTGTGCCGTGCATTCCCCGACGGGATGCTCCTGAAGAAATGCCAAAGTTGTCCAGCGACATCTGAACGATGGAACGACATTTCGCCATCTTTTTGACCAGTCTGCACCCACTTCGGCATTTCCGGTGGCCACCGAGGGACCTGGCAGCATGCTCCCATAAAACCGTTGACGTGGACTCTGACGATTTTGTTTAGTGCAACTGTTTTCAGATCGTTTCGGCTTTGACAGGCTGTTCGACTCCTTGTGCTTCAGTTGGTCTTCTGTTGAAACACACACAACAGCTAGAAGGTCTCAGCCCTTGTGATGCGTAGAAGTAAAAAAAGCTGCAAATGTCATATACTCATATGGGATGTTTCATAGATATCGGAAGGAGTGTTCGAATACCAATAAAAACTAATTACAGAACTCATCTGAGACGAATTTTATTGACTAATTAATCTATCATTAGTACATTTGAGTGTCAAATCACGGATTAATTAGACTCAAAACGTTCGTCTCGCAATTTTCACGCAAACTGTGTAATTAGTTTTTTTATTTTATCTACATTTAATACATGCTTGTTCCGTAACTTTGGATGAGATAGGATAAAGTTTTTTACAGTAACTAAACAAGGACTTTATTGGAGCTGGCAGCGGTAAAATTAATACACTGACGGCTGAGAGACTGGCTCAGTGCGTCACCAAGGTCCCAGCAAAAATCAAGCAACAATAGTCATTAGCCAACAAAGTTTCCTTTCCTAATGAATAATAATAGATTTTTTTTTTGCTTACCCAGAAAGGGACTTGCAATTATTTCATCGTGGTGGAGTATGCACAATGCCATTGCCAGCAACCACAAATCACTAGAAACTACCATTCTCTCTAGATTTTTATTTATTGTTACTAGTACATCGATGGACCCTAGTAGTGAGGCGCTACATCAACAAATATCGAGATTAATGGCAGAGCCATGAATACTCTCCTTTTTGTCTACAAACAAGATAGGAGGAGAAGCTAATAACTGGTTACTATGGAGAGATTCACGTGAGAAAATTAAACCGAAGACAGTCACAGAACTAGCGTTTGATTGATTTTAAGAGTTAAGTGAGTTCAACGGGAACGCCAGGGCGTGGCATATTTCTTCTTATTTATCCGGCGCCGGTCGGGAGGCAACGAGCGTGTCCACCTCGGATGCCGCCGTGGAATCGGCGTGGATGACAGAGTGGACCGGATTGTCCAATTACAGATGAGCGCGTGTCTTCCGTCCATTGGGCCTTCCTTCTCGTCTTCGTCGCTCCGTGCGTGCGTCACAACGCATTTAATCTGGCTGCCTACCTTCCAGTCTCCTCTCTTTTTCTCTGTCGTTTCGGCTTCGCGGTGGTCTCGTCGCCTTCTTCCTCCATCGCCGTCTCCTCCGTCCTCCCTCCCCCCTCTCTCTGCTGTTGACCTCCTGGCGGTACAGGGCGGCGGCGCCGGTGGCCTTGGCCGTTGGCGAGGTGGCCGGTCCTCGGTGTAGCGGCGGCCGTCGGCGAGGTGGCCGGCGAGGTTCCCGATCCCGGTCCTCGGCGCAGCGGCGGCCGTCGGCGCGGCGGCCGCCGCCTTCGCCCTCTCCTTGCCTTGTGTGGCACTACCGTGGCGACGGCGACCCCCACCAGGTGTTGCGCCCAGGTCTTTCTCTCCCTCTTTCTTAAAGTCTTGCTTCTTTCGGTGTCCATGGCGTGCGCCTTCCCTTCCTGGTTGCTCCTCTGGTTTGGTTCCTTTAGGCATTTTGGATTCCTCACCGTTCTTGTGGTGTATTTGGTTCTCGATTTGGGAATGGTAGGGTTGGGTTGTTGGTTCTGTTGGTACAGTGCGTCGGGCCATCGTTGTTGCCGGGCCAGTGTGCTTCCGCTGCTTCTTTGAGGTTCGATCTGGGCATGGCCGGTGTACTTGCGTGCTCTCTGAGCGGTTCGATCTGGGCGTGGACCCGTCTGACCTACGTTGCATTTTCTTAGCGTGGTGCGCCGTGCCGTCGGTCCTGCCGGATGGCTGTGCCTCTGGTGCCTCATCCTCTGTTTGTCCGGCGTTTGCCCTTGTGTTCTTTGAGATTGCCCTGCTTTGTTCGTGCGATGCTCCTCCATGCCGGCTCCGTCTGTGCAGCGGGATTCAGTGCTTGCTGTCTTAATCTGTGCTTTCCGTTTCCAGGATGACTAGACGGTTTTCCTCCCCTCACACATTATGTAGTCATTTGTTGTTGCTCCGGCGCTGTGGCCCGATGTTTTCCAGGTTCCAAATATATTCTCATGAGCCTAATCAGTCACATCTTGCTCTCGTCATATGGATGCCCATTAAAAATGTTGTATAGCCACAAAGAGATTTTGTACAGATTGATGGTGCTAATTCAGGCATGAAATATCTGAGGTTTGAAATATCTTTTTTGTCCGATTGATGGATTGAGCTGATGATTGAGGTCCTAGGGTGCAGAGTACTGTGATGTCCCAAGCATAACAATATATATATGTGTGCAATTTCCTGTTTCATGGAAACTATTTGATGTGCATCTCAATAATTATGATTGTATTTACTGAATATATCATGGATAGGTTATTTTGACATCATGAAAATAAATTTCTCACATGCTATTCAATGATATTTAAAGAATTTATTACCTGTACCTTAGCTTGGTTTATCACATTTCATCATACTCTTACTATCTTAGCATATAAGATTGCCTTCGGCTTGCCAAATATAAATATACCTTCAATTTCATTACATGGAACAACAAACACACCTCTTGCCGAAATTATGTTTGTGTTGTTCTTGCCTCCTCCTAGCTTCCTATTCTGAAAGTATTTGACAAATTTATTTTGTATACCATTTATTATGGGTTCACAATTTTTGTTGTCTGGTGTTGCCTGTTCGTTATTAGTTATTACCTGCTCAGTACATAGCTTTGCTGACTTTCTGTTCTCTGGACCAGGGCCATTAGTGCTTAAATTTCTACAACTCTTGCTGGGGCTGTACAGTGAGACATCAAGGAAAGACCATTGGCACAAATAAGTGCATTTTGGTATATCTCTTATTGCTTTTGCTACTCCACGTTTTAAGTTCCTTGACTTTGTTGCCATATTTATTTGCATGGCAGGTTCCATGCCCTTATACAAGTTCCTTCTTGAAGTCATAATATGGGGCTTAGCTACTCTGTTCATTGCAGTTCACTGGACATTCTGTAATTTGAGAGTGGTTACCCAACCTTTTCCTGTTACCTTTTCCAGTTCATAATGAGTAGTGTGCTACCTCCATGATCATTTGGACCCTCTATAATCTTGCATCAATAATGTTGTATATATCATTTATCGAATTTCGAGTATCCATTGCCTGAGAAATGTACATGTAATAAAGTTTCTGCGCTATTTATTTGGTTTCCTTATAGGTGCTAATGCAGATTGATAGTTTTTTTATCACTTTCTTAGTTGTAGCTTATGCACCTGCATGTATGTACACAGATAGCTATAGTAACATATCTCAGTTTCTTGGTTGGATTATTTAATTTTTGGTTTCTCTGTCTTGGTGCTTTGCTCTCCAATTAAGTTCTACATTGCCACCTTGTCTTGCGCAGTTGTGCAAAGTTAGGGAAGTCAGAGTTACTCCACCACAGTGATTGGTGCCTGATAAGCATGTATACATTTTATTTTCCATTTTAATTCTTCATATGTTGGTTTCCTAATTGGGCATAAAAAATAGGCACCTTTACAAATTTTTTTTTGTCTTTTGGTCGCTCTTGTGCTTCTTCTATTTTTTCCTGCTTTAAAGGATTACTACATTGCAAACAAAAAAACTTTGATTTCCTCTTCACATCTATTCCTGTGAGGCATAAGTCCTTTGGGGCCTTGTTGCCACCAAGAAGTCCTTTGTTCTGCTTATTTCTTACGCAATCTTGTGTTTTTTGGATTTTCAAATATCTTGCCTATGTTTCATGGTTCCTGATGCCTGTTTCCTCTGTGTTGTGTGGTGAACAGAGATAACGAAGAGAAATGGTTGTTTCTAGCAAATCCGTCTGTGCAGACTAATAAGATTGGAAAGTGTGTTGGTGAGTTCCTTTGTGTATGACTGCTCTATCTTCCTTGCTGCCTTTTTAGATGTGTTGTGTGGTGCCTGGTGGTATCTCTCATTCTCTGTACCATATGTGTTGATCTTGATCCGAAGAGGGCAAAGTTGTGCAAAAAAAGAAATTCTAAAAAAGGAATTAAATAGAATTATGTGTGGTCCCTTTCAATGGCTAATAATCAGTATATATTGTCCATAATGATCCCCATGACCTTTTTCCCCACTTATGGGTGACATGGACTGATCTCCTAATCGGCTAATTAGCAGTTCTTCTGCTCATACATGCTTGCATTAAGTGACACAGTTAGAGTAAACAAATACATGTGCTTCAAAATCTAGCCGACAACTGTTTCAGCTGTTGGCCCCTTCCTATCCTTCTGTACATAATATTTGTTTTCTGTTCAGAACAAATAGCGACCAGAAGGCAACCAAAATTTATAATTAGGTCGCCTTACTCGATTTTGTGGGATACTTCACCAACAGGAAACATAAATAGAGTTGTAGCTTCCCAATTGTTTACTGGTTGAGTATACGTTTAGGACAGGCTGTCCCATCTCATAACTTTTGTTTTGACTATCAACTGACCTGAGCTCTCACTAATGAATATTATTTTTTTCCATGTTTTCTTAGTTTTGCTATAATTATTTCCCCATAGGCTTGTGCACAGCATTGAAATGTCCCTGTAATATGTCATATTCATATTACATTATTATAGGTTGCGTCATGCAGTATCAGCCTAGCTAGCAGATATGAAGGTTATCTATTTGAGAACTAGGTTGCAGATCAAGCCTGAGTTATCCAGCCATATTTGAATTGCCATCAGCTTTAGGTTTACGCTTGCTTTTCTTCCTTTTTTCAACACAATTTTGTTCTGGTACATGCTCCTGCTGCTTGATCCATGCAATTGACTAAACACATGCTATTTTCTATAAGGTGTGGGCTCAAGAAGTGACCAAGATCTAGATCAAATCATGATCCTGGTAAGTGGTTTAGTTCTTGGGAAAATATGGATGCTTATTTTCTTCTGTGTATTTTATTTACTGTCCACCTAAGAACAGAGATCACTTATCTTTAGTGTAGTGAAACACATGATCCTATGCTTTAATAAGTGCACTCTCAGCTTGATTGTTTTAAAAGTTTATCTAGAGATAACTTTTGTCTGCCTGAACCAATAAAATTATGTAGAGTATAGATTGTAGATAGATCTATGTATTTTTTACAGCAACACTCAGTGTTTCTATGAGGAGGCTGGCACCTGTATGCGTTCACAATTTCTGATTTATAGAAATGGACCATTAGGGCTTTAAGCTGAGCCTGACACCTGTATTTTTAGAGTTCAAGCCTGACACCTGTATGCATTCACAATTTCTGATTTTATAGAAGTTGACCAGTAGGACCTATAAGAACAAACTATGTGATATCTAAGACATCCAAGCCTGAGCAACTTGAATAAAAAAAAAAGCCTGAGCAACTCCTTGCCTACCTGGGTTGATGGCTTAGGCTGCATGTGTGACATGATTCCATGGCTACTGTGCATTTGAAAACTTCTAAAGCCATTCATCTAGCTGTGGGGCACATCCATCCCGAGACAATTGTTAACTCACTGATGGCATGACTTTCAACTTTGTGGTAATCGATTTGGAAGGATCCGTTGAGCTTGAGCGTGTGGCCAATGATGACTTGAATTTGAGAAGAGATGGCAAAAACACCCATCCCTAAGCAACTCCTTTAGCCTAGCTGGGTTGCTGGCTTGGGGTGGATGGCTCGCATGCTTCCATGGATGCTTTGATCTTGGTTTTGTCGTGCCACCAATGATTTTTTTTGGGAAAGGAGTAGCAAGCAAGCTTTGGTCTGAGGCCAAGTGGTGCAGAACAAAGATTTGTTTTCCCATCTTATGCCTTTTCCTCCTTACTTACTTAGACTACCCTTTACTTCGACTTTATGGCTAATTATGACCATGTATGGATGTGGAGGATTCTGGTGTTTGTCATGCATGGCAGTATAGGCCTTTGGGTCCATAGCCCTTTTTTAGCAAAACTGACATGTCAGCTGCCTTTTTATGTAGTCCTAGTAAAAGTCTAGATATTTACATGATTGAGAACTAAGTAAAAAGTGTAATAAAAAATGAGAAAAACACGGCTGTACAGACCACAGGACTTGGCCCTTTACCTATGTATACAAAATCATTTTGTGAACACTTCGGTGGTCAGCTTTCTGTTTGCTTGAGAGAGCATTAGGATCAACGTTCACATTGCATTGGTTCTTTTAGGTGAAACATATTGCCTGCTGTTGTAGTGAATTTGTGATTGTTAAGGAGGTTCAGTATTCTGTACCGTAATGGCTCCTGATGCCATCAGTCCATGTTCTTTTGGCAAATGTGGATTTCTACCTGCTGGTATTAAACACATTGGCCCCTATACTTCAAGTGATGTTGTTTTTTCCCTATATAGTTTGATTCTCCAGATCGAATAGAATTTAGTTATGTTCATTCTTTGTCACCGTTACAAGCGTATATTTCCAGTTTAAATGATTGGTGGTTATATGCTTGACCAAAATTGCCATCATAGTTAGTGCTGACGTTTGTAAACACAACATTTATTGTCTCTTTAGATTGAATCATGGATACTTGCACTTTCAGTTTTATTGTTTTGGCATTCTTCTAGAGGACAATGGTCATACATTTTGACTGCTCTATTCACTAGATGCAGCATTATTCACTAGATACAGGCAACCTGGCAATGGACAAATGTTTGTGTCCTCCAAGGCAGGCGAAACAAGGAGTTGTAGGTCCCTGGTTGGCTTTCTGTAACAGGAATCATAGGTAAATTGTGGCTTATACTTTTTCTCCCTGCAAATATTTATGAATATAAGTAACAAATGTTGCTTGCTTGCGTGGCTTCTTAGCAGGGACATCGGTCTTTGAGGATGATTGTTGAGAGTCACACCAAAGTTGGCCCCTTCAAGCTACGGACAACGAGGATGCCTAACAGGACTGATGATTGTGGAGAAGATGCACAGCAGGACTGGCAAGAAGATCAGGAACTACTGAACTCCCGCATCGAAGCGTTGTGCGGTCTAAAATTTCAGAACAAATTTCATCTCCGTATGAATTCCAAGTGTTTCATGCTGTGTAGGATATGAAAATGTCATGTCTATGATTATCAGCATCAATGCTCCTGTATGACATTGTATACTTGAACAGCTTCATCTAATAAGTAATAACTAATATCTTATATTACATATATTCTTCTATTGCTCTTATCGGTCGCTTATCCTTTCAAAAATCCATGTCTTTATGAATTTTAGCTGTGAATATGTATGCGCACGCAATGGCGCGCGCAACTTACTAGTGCCATATGCATACAGCAGAGGAGCCGAGTTCTGAATCGTGATCGAGTTGTCATACGTGTAACTGTGTAGCCTGACTGATTGATTGATCAGTCTACCTAATCAAACACAACATTTCTCACGCAAGTCATTCTTACTAGTTCAACAAATCAACGTGCGAACACATGGTTTTCACATAACATTGTGTAGCAATTTTTGTGATAAGCGATTGTCAACATTTTAACACGTTAATTTGTGTTCTTTCTAATCTGGCACACGGAGTGTGTCGAACAATATATCTTTTGGCTTGTGTTGTGTAGGTGTCGAGCTCGAAGGCGTGGTCGACGGTGATGAGGTTTTTAAGTAGGGCGTGCCGTGCTGACAAATCAGGAGTGGAGAAAGACGGACGTGAGGCTTGAATTGAAAGCGTGAGGCTGACACTTGTTATATCGACGAGTGTAAGTGTACATGGCAGGACCATGTCGATCGGGTCAAGACGGCGGACGTCGATTGAGGATGGTGGTGATACGTGTCGAGTGGCGGGGAACTCGTATGCACTACGCTACCTGTGGGCGCCTGGGTGGTTTGGTGGTTTCGCCTCAAAACCATCGGCGGCAGGTTTCGGGGGTTTGGGCCTCAAAGCCCAGGCGAAGGTCCCGATGCGGACGGACGTCACATGGCGGTGAGTTCGCGTCGAAGCAAAGCTACCAGTGAACAGGCATGGTGGTCGTTGGATCGAGAAAAGCTTGGGCTGCACCATAACGCCCCTAGGCTCATTGGTTTGACTCATTTGTATCCAAGGGCAAAAATGGATTGAGTAATAGCCCTCTTAAATAGGATGAGTAAGCCCTCATCTCCCTCACCTCTCCCATTTGCAGTTTTTCATTCTAGAGCTAGGGTTTCTTCTCTCCCCTCCATGCAACCTTGAGTGAGGTCCACTACTTCGAATTTGTGCGGGAATGATGGCCCTTACCACCTTGTGCCATGGTTGATTTATTAAGAAGTTGTGTCTTCTGTTTGTGATTTGTTTGCTCATGAGTTCATCCTCTCTCCCTTTGTTCTTCGCTCAATTTGTGGATTCTTGACCGTTTTGCCTCGTTTTTCTTGCGTTGATTTGATCTATGATGTGAGTGCAAGCTTTCCACTAAAAGAAATTGGCTAATTCCTCATGAGATCAAAGATCTGAGCAATTCTTGTTCTAGGGTTCCTCATGAGTGTTTTCCCCTACCCTTCTGATTTCCCATTGATTCTTTCCAAATTGAGCGATGACCTCCTGGAGTTAGCTCATCCACTGCCTTGTGATCCCCCATACCAAGTTTGGTGGCAGTTGGTTTTGATTTGGAAGAGATCGGGACGGATTTGAGTGCTAGACGATTTTCAGGGCTGCTGAAATCGCCCCGGCGGATAGTCTGCCCACTTAGCCCGGACAGCTCGAGCTTCGGGTTTTGTCCCTGGGATTCATCTCTGGTCATGCTCTATACACATGGACAATCCGCCCTCCCAAGCGTAGACAGTCTGGACCTACTACGCACTCAAGTCAAGAACTTGTTCCAGAAGTTTGGTTTCTAGTTTTTGACCGGCAGACAGTCCGTGTCACAAGGCCGGACAGTCCGGCCTATTGTTCTGCAGCAGTGGATTTGGATTATAATTTGAATATTTTTCTAGACTCCTTCGAACGTTCTGAGGTGAATTGTCCGGACAGTCCTACCTCAACGGCGGACAGTCTGCACCTGGGAAGTCGGACTGTCCGGCCCTGAACTTGCGTGTTCATGCTCCGATCGCTTTATTGTTTGTTTTCACTGATCTTATGGTACCCCGCTGTGTTTCTAGTAAACATTCGCCCTCTCTGTAGGGTCGTGGACATCACCGATTTGTGTATCGCATCTTAGGGTTGTCCGTTTAGCTGAGGACCTAAAGAAATTTTAAGGCTCTCATTCACCTGTGATGTTGCTGTGTTCTGAGTTCTTCGGTTCGCGTGTCTTCTCCACGTCATGATTTCGTTGTACCTCACTAGCACCTTCGCGTCCCATCGTCAGTGGAACTGGTCTTGGTATCACCAAAGGAACCAGCACGGCACGCGTCGATCTCCTCCGCAGAGGCGTCGCCTTCCAAGCAGGGTTTTTTTTACCGCGGTAAGACCGGTTTTTTTTACAGAAAAAATCGGACCGGTTTACCGGTAAGACTGGTTTTTTTACCATGCATGTGTCGTTAGGCTCCGGTTATCGGACTGGTAAGACCGGTTACTGGACCGGTTCGCGGTAACCGGACCGGTAAAAAAACCCTGCTTCCAAATGCCGGACGACTTGTTTCATGTATAAGCTTCAACAACGCCTGCTTAGCCAGGTGTAGGGTCGAGATGGACTAGAGGGGGAGGGGGGTGAATAGTCCTTACTAAAAACTTACGCACCGGCTAACCGAAACAAATGTGGAATTAAAACTATCGGTCTAGCCAAGACTACACCCCACTAACTAAAACTCTAGTAGCACCTTGTAAAAGATCCAAAACAAGAAGCAAGATGCTAAACTAGCTAGTGCTCACTTAATCAATTCTAGCTTGCAAGGTCATACAAATCTAAGCAACTAGTACTTTGGGGAACCGGGGAGGACCTAAATAATTCTAATGAGCAAAGCATAAAGCCAATCCTAAGCTCACTAGATGCTCAAGGACAAGGCTACACAAGCCGAACCCAATAGCGCAATTTACTTAACTACACAAGCTAAGAAAAACACTTACTCTACTTCTAGCTACACAAGCAAGAAGGTGCTCAACTAGCTACACAAGTAAAAGAGCACAAGAGCAACTACTCAAGCCAAGTATGAAGTAAGAATGTAAATACAAGCTTAAGTAGAGGGGATGTAAACCACCGCGAAGAGTGGACACAAGAAGTTGCGGCGATGGCCAATCACCGGGCGTCGATGCCAAACACCTACACACAATCACAAGGAGGTCGAAGCCTCGGCAATCAAGAACAAATCGACACACGATTTTTTCCCTGGTTCACTTGGTCGCCACCAAGCTACGTCCAGTTGTGGCGATGCACTAACTTGGTGATGAGATGGCCGCTCAATTTGGCTCACTGCCAAAGATCCCTCCGGGGAGCCCCAACTCCAATCAACACAAGACCGGGATCCTCCATGCCACGCTCAACTAGAGTACTCAATTCGCGCACACGCGGGGAAGGCTCAAGAACCCCTCACAAATCCTCCTCCGGAGCACCGCACAATCTCCTTGCGTGCTTCGACAGAGTTTCTTGCCACCAAGCCGTCTAGGAGGTGGCGACCTCCAAGAGTAACAAGCACACCGGCTTGCAACATGATCACCTAGTGCCACTCGATGCAAATCTCTCGAAGCAACGCACTAGAATCGATCTCTAACTCAAGTGATAAACACTCTCAAGCATGGATGAGTTAGAGGGCTCCCAAGCACTACCACACAAGCCACCAAGGCCCTAGTGTGCTTAGTAACCGGCCAAGGCCGGCCAAGGCGAGTATTTATAGCCCCCATGGGCCAACTAGTCGTTGCTCCACGAGCTGGCCAAAGTCGGGGGTGCCGGACAGGCTCCAGCGTCCGGCCCCAGTCACCGCACGCGTCCGGCGCGCCAGCCCACAAAGTGGCCACTGCACAGCGTCCGGTGCGGCAGCCTGCGTCTAGCGCACGGAGCCGGCGTCCGGCGCACGTGTCTGGCGAACCTCGCGCCCGAGACCCCCACTGTGCTGCGTCCAGCGCTCAACCGGCGTCCGGCGCCGCCCGACAGCCGCGTCCGACGCCCTTGATTTGACTCCTCTTCGTCAAAACGTCGCGCCGTCTTCTACAACCTTTGCACCAACATGCTAACCCACAAGTAGACCGTCTTGTGCTCCAGAGTTAGCCAGTTTCCTCCAAGATTTTGCATCCGGCGCAATAGAAAATATGCCTCCATTTTTCCCGAATGCGCCGAACACCACCAAGTGTACATAACCATGTGCATGTGTGTTAGCATTTTCACAAACATTTTCAAAGGATTTTTCTCTCGTTCTCACAACGCCACTCGATCCTAGCATGTCGTAATGTTAGATCGCTCAAGTGGCACTAGATGACCGATATGCAAACAAGTTTGCCCCTCTTGATAGTACGCCTATCAATCCTAAATCCGGTCATCAACTTCTCTACACTCCTCATGACCAGTGAAATGAAATGCCCTATAGCATACCTTTGTGTTGCTCATTTCTATTTCCACCGTCTTCCACCGACGTGCCAATGCAACATATGCACCGACACGATCTCAAGTTGATATGATCCACTTTATATCATCATGCAACCTTCTCAGTCCATCGATCTTGACCTCGCTTGCTCTTCACCGCCTCATGGTCCATCGAAGCCAAGTCTTGCCCGAGCTTCACCCTCACTAGGTCCATCGCTCCACTGCCTGGACTTGTCCTTCACACACCCTCTGGTCTCAAGCCAAGCCTCATCTCGATCTTCACCATTGGTCACATGACTCCATGTCATGTCACATATGCAATGAAGCTCCTTCATCTCACATTCACCTGTGGACTAAACCCCTGTGTATTCTCATGATCACACCATTAGTTCACCTAAATTGTCACTCAATTATGAAAACCAAACAAGGGACCTTTCACCAGGCCATGGA